>MTSC01000004.1:0-57792 GCA_002368545.1 Ramichloridium luteum
CCCTAACCCTAACCCTAACCCTAACCCTAACCCTAACCCTAATAAACGAAAAGTTAATAAAATTAGCGTTAGCGCTATAGTCGAAAAAACTTTTTGTTTTATTTTTATTTATATAAAAAAAAATTATATATTTAATTATAGCAAAAAATATAATATTATTCGCTAAAAAACTTTATAAAGAAAAAAAATGCATTATAAGCGCTAACGTTTAAAATTTATTAATTATTTCTTTATATGTTTTTAATAGTTTATTATTTATTATATTTAAGCAATAAACAAAGCATTTTTTTTTAATAAAAATAAATGCCGAAAAGGCGTTAATAAATATTTTAGCCGTAATTATATTATTATTATTAAGTTTAATTATTTTATATATTAAATAAATAAAATCTTTAGCTATATGTTTTAATTTATAATAACGTAAGCAATGTTTAAAACGAATAAATGCGTTTTGCTAAGCTTATATTAAATTAATAAAGTTTTTATATTTAATAAATAAAGATTTTTAAGTTTTTAATAAAATAAAAATAATTAAAGAAATAATAATAATAAAAAGCATTGCTTAAAAAGCTTTTATATATATATTTTTATCTTTATATTTTTTTTTATTATTTTAAAACTATATGTTATTAAAAAATATATAAAAATAAGCTATATTTAAGCGGTCGAAATTATCTTTTATTTTATATAACTTTTTAGCTAAGTTATTAATAAAATAAAAGCAATGCTTAATAAGCTTATTAGCATAAATCGCGTTAAATTTGTTTTAAATAATATAAATCTTAGTTTAAAGATCATAATATATTTTTAAGCATAAAGTTAAATAATAATAATAAAAGTTAAAAAACTTTTCTTTTAAGTTTTATTTAATCGATTTAAGTTTAATTATAGCTTTGCTTATAAAGTTAGTTTTATTATAAGCATTAATTATAAATTAAATAAGTTTGTTAATAAATTAATAAAGTATAACGATGCTAAGATAAAACTTAAACAAAATATAAAGTGCTAGCAGTTATTAAACCTTGCTTTTAATTTAAATATAAAGCTAGCTAAAAGCATTAGCTTTCTTATAAAACTTAAATATAATAAGCTTATTTTTAACTTAACGTATTTATTTTTTAAAAGTAAATTTATTTATAATAAAGTCGTAATAATAAATAAAAAAGTTAAGAACAAACTTTTTAGTTTTAAAGGTCGCTAAAGCAATTAAGTCGATTATTATAAATTATAAGCTATTAAACGCTAATATGCTTTTATAATCTTTAAATCGATTATAACAACAAAAACATAAGTTTTTTGCTTAATAGCGTTTATAACAATTATAAAAGCGATTTTAAAAGCATAAGCAAAAGCTATTTAAATTGCTTTTAAAAAAATATTTTAAGTCTTTGCATTAGCGGTTTTGCTTAAAGAATAAATGCTAAGCATTATTTATATGCTTAATAAATAAAAAAAGCAATAAATAATAATAGCGATGTTTATTTTTAAAGTTAATATAACGGCTATAAGTTTAGCCGTTCTTTTTATAGTTTTAAATCTTTTTATAAAAAGCAAAAAGTTTTTAATTAAAAGTATTTATATTAGCTTATAACATTTAAGCTTTTGCTTTAATTATTTAATGCTAAAAGTTTAAGTTAATAGCGATAAAAGATTTAATAGTTTTATTAAATTTTTTTATTTATTAATAATACTTTTTAATAGCAAATTAATAATATAATAACTTTTTAGCATAATCTATTAATTTTAAAATAGCTTAAAAGTTAATTAATTTTTTATAAAAATATTTATAAATGCTAACGTTAAAGTCGTTTGCTTTTTAAAAACTATTCGTAGCTTTTCGTAAAGCTAAATAATTAACAACGATTTAATAAAAAAAATAAAAAAAGTTAACTTTATAGTTTATATTAATAAAAATAGCGAAGTCTTTAAAAATAATGTTAATAAGCAAATAAAAAAGAAAGCAAATAATTATATTTATTTTTTTCTTTAAGTTATTTTTATTTAAATTATTAATAATAGCGTTATTTTTATTAATAACGTCTTAGTTTTATTTTTAAAAAACAACTTTATCGTTAAAAGCAAGTTAATTAAAAACGTCGCGAACGTTTGCTTAATTAATTATATTTTAAAACTAAATTAAGCTTAAAACGATATAAAACGCAATTTTTAATAAAATCGTATTATATAAAAACTGCTTTTAAAAAAGAAAATTAATATATATTTAGTTCTTTTTCTTTTAAATCTATAAGTTAAAAAAAAGGTTTTTTAAAATAATAAAATTATAAGAATAACATTTGTTTTATTTAGCTTAACTAATATTTAAAATATTATAGTTATAAGCTATAATGCTAAACTTATCGGCAATTATTCGTAACAATAAAAATAACGATAAAAGTATTATAAAGCTAATATTATAATTAAAAACTATAAAAAGCAACGCATAATAATGTTATAATATAAAAAATGCAATATTATTAATTAATAAAACTATGCATGTCGAGCTAAGAATAAAGCTTAAGAATTAATATATATACTTATAAGCTTAAATAAGCTTAAAAGTTAGCTTATTAGTTCGTCGACGTTATGCTTTAAAAGCAGCTATAATATATAAGCTATAATAATAATATAAGTTTTATATTATTAATTTATATATATTAAATAATTAAATAAATTTAATGAATAAAAAATGCTATTAATGTTTAATAATAAATATTAATATTATAGTTAAAACTTATAAGTCATTATATAGATTTTAAAAATTAATTTTTATTTTATTTTATTTTTATTTTATTTTAAAGCTCTTGAAATTATGTTTTGTTCTATAATTAAAACAAGATCTGGCAGTTTTTTTCTCTCTATATAGATTTTTATTATTCAATACTTTGGATTAGAAATTTTCAATCCTTTGCAAATTGAAACTTCGTCGCGAAAAAAATCGCGCTCCTCATCGAATCTCAAATTCAACAGCACTGCCATCACGAACGCTCTTCGTGCTTACAACGAACAAGTGGTTATATCTACTCTGAACTCCATAGGGACATATATTGGGCGATAATGGGTAACGGCGCCAAAGCACAGCAAAAGCGGGAACGAAATGCGAAGGAGGTCAAGAAGGGCGAATCTTCGCAACTGAAGAGTGTAAGTACTCACGCCATGATCTCTTCGACCACAAGGCCGGAGTTCTTACATCTTGATATATAGAACACAGCGGCGCAGAGCATCAAATGCAAAATCTGCTTCCAGACGTTCCAGAGCACGACGAAGAAACCTGCTTTGGAAGCACATGCAAAGGATAGGCATAGCAAGAACCATGATGATTGCTTCGCATGAAGGAAGTCACTGGCCGGTTGTGTTCTTGCATGCTGGCACCTATATGCGCGGCATGGGGCTCCGCATCGGCCGGCAAGCGTGGGATATTCGTGCCGCATTGGCTTCCTATATCGAAGCCTACACGGAAGGAAGTAAAGAGCGGGCATTCGTCGCGGACGGAACTCGGGCAGCCCTGACTTCAGTAATGATCACAATGGACAATTGGAGACTTCGGTGCGCATGATGCACTGTCTTGAACGGTGGCGAAAGAGCTATGGTGGGGTTTTCTTAAGGATAACGCAAACAAACCTTGGTAGCTGCTTTTGCTGCATGGTCCAGAATGCTGACTACGTCGAGTACATTGCTGCTGCTTAGGTTTGCGACCGATGCAGTGCCATTCATTGGGTCGTCCTTTGCTAAGGGCAGAGACACTTACCGCACCATCGTCGGCAGGTCAGCGCGATGGAGGTAATTTGGTCAGCCAGTCTTGGCAAAGCCATTGTGAAGCATGTGTTTGGGTCGAGGTTACATGATCTGCACGCTTCGTTTCTTCTTAGCATTCAAGCTCTCTAGATGGTTCAGCACCTCGTCTGCATTGTAGCTCGAGCGCCCCATGTCGCACTCATCCGTCAACGAATGCGGAGAGGCTTTCTCAAGTTTCATACGCTCGGCAGCAGCATGGACGGCCGCTTTCAACCAATCGCACATTTGAAGAATTGTGAGGTGCTTCATCCTTTCCATCCACCCGCACCAAGATGCATGACCTACACCCACAGCTGAAGAATTATAGCCAACGCCGGGAGTGACGGATTGCCGACCATCGCATTTGATTCCTTTCCAATCAAGATAATCAGGCGCGCATGTCAGCACTTTGTTCGAGACCGCGACACGTCCTCGTCGTCGACCTAGACTCGCTTCGCAGGACAATGCCGCTGAAGGTCAGGATGCTCACCAGACCTCTTCAAACGATTCGGCGCATCTGCAGCGCCGAGACTTAGCAGCAAGTACTGCAGATCGTGGTGGAGCTTAATTCTGGGGCTTCGCAACTCAGTCTGGATTAATCTGACATTAGCTCGCATCCATCCAAAGTTCGGGCATTGGTGCCATGAGCAAATTTGTCGCCAGATGAAATCAATACATCGGGAAGGTAAGGACAACGCGCCAGTGCTCATGGGGTTGATCACGATCGTTCCAGTGGAGGAGTAGCGAGTAAAGTCAAGCAACCTCCAATGGAAAGGCTATCTTATCCAAATCGCTGTGATGGCATATTCATGGGAATATCTGAAGACGCTGGAAGCGGGAGCGCAACTACAGTACATTGAACAGAGGCTAGCATCAAGCACAACACGTCAATTTGCGATGTAAATTATCAATTAAACAAGCTAACAAGCCATGTGTATTGCGCGTGGCTTGCAAAAGGATTTTTCACTGACAAGAAAGAGTTAAAACCCGTGGCAAACCTTTTCTTGCAGTGGCCAAAAAACCATTCACGGATGGTCACTCGCAAATTCCACCTCTTTGGGAAGTGCGGGCCACTTGAGTGCGCCCCGGATTGTTGATGTCCATGCCTCGGAACTGCAACCTCACGCTACAGCATCAAAAAATTTCGACACGCTTCATTGAGATGCATGGGTACCGCCATGCAGGACTGGAGATCACACGCTCGGCAGAACAACAATATAAAAAGGTGCCGACACATCGACTGCAAGGAGCAATGTCATCGGCTATTTGAATCTGAATCATGAAACTGTACATGATCAGCATTGTTGCTCTACTGAGCAGTGCAGCTGCCGTAGCTGTCCCAGATGCCGCCCCACAAGCTGCTTCCACATCGGCCTACGGAACGTGGACATTCTATTCGACCGTCCTCAAGACCGTGTCCATCGCCACACTGACGACGCCAATAGTGTGTACGGAATTTCCGCTCGTAACAACGTCGACGGACAGTCGCACCTTCACCACTACAACAAACTCGTACGCCTCTACTGAAACTGTTGTCGCCACTGCCACGAGGACCTCTACCTACGCCACCGTCACGACGACTGCGTATATTTTTCCGGGGTCTACTGTCAGCTCGCCTGTGAGTCTCACTATTTTGAGAATGCTAGATGCCTGCGATCCACTGATAGTCGACTCACACCATAAAGACTCCACCTGGCCATACGCCCATTCTGTCCGAATTTGCATACATCGCGAGTGTCCTAGTCACCACGGTAAAGACCACGACCGTAACTGTGGGCGGTGCGACGGTCTGTTCATCGACAACATCATCGCCGTACTACGTCAACGGGCAGCCGACCACCTCAACCGTCACGGTCTCCAAGTCAGGCGTACTCACAACTTCCTCAACGTCCACCATCTACAACTACGTCGTGGCAACTTCCACAGCATTGCAACTGAAAGCACCCACTGCGACGCGGTATGCTGCATGTGATGTGAACTCCGGCAACTGTACGTCGTGGTCCCATGGTGTGGCTAAGGACGGGCTAGAAACTTACTGACATGTTCCAGATGTCGACCACTTCCCTTTCGGATACAACTTCGGGCCCATCTACCCTGATTTTCCAGGCCAGAACACCATCGGAACCGTATATTCGGTTGACCCGCAGGGCCCTTACTACAACCTCACTTATCAGGGGTCCAGGAACAAGGTTGATTGCTGCAACTTAGCCATGTCGCAAAGCCTTTCGGCCTTTGGATACTGGATGCCATATGACATTTACGGACCCGTCTATGGAGGACGCAATGCATGCTACATTTTCACGGTGAAGGACCAGCAGTCTTGCCAGCCCAGTGAAGTGAGATACACCCTACCCAAGGCTCACACCAACGAAACTGGCGGATTTTATGCTTTGTAAGTACTTTTGAAGGTCACCGCAGATCAAGAATAGAGAACTCACATTTTAACAGTAATGCTCGTTGCGGGCGAGTAACACCCGATCATCATGAACGAGCATATTACTCCGAAGGTGGCCAATATACACCCGAAAATTCTCCTTGAAGCAAGGGGGCGGGACTTGATGGCCATAGTCCACAGGAGCTTTCATGGATGGAACCGGCATATCAAGGAGTCACATTTGTCAGAGATGGTCTTTACATCCAGGGAAGTGTCTTTGTGGGAATTCCAACCCAGCCAATATCAGTTGCCTGGCTAGGAAAAAAACCCTCGCACCTCGAGAGATCACTGGGTACTGGTGAAGTGGCCGCTTTTTTCCGTCCGTTCGTACGATTGTATAACTTTAGCTTGGTTTCTCGATATTATCTATGGACACAAATCTGTCTCCACCTGGCAGGCTGCACACGTGCCAGCAAGGTCAAAACCAGCATATGATCCATGAGCAGCATTCGGGCCAATGCCTATATGGGCATTGACACAGTCCAGAGGTTCCATGCCGTAGCAACGATACGTGGTGTTCAGAGCCGGCTTGCCGTTCAGCCCGTTGTCCTCCCAGAATTCCGTCGCACTATGTACGAAACCAAGAAAGATTGGTGGGAGTACGGGAATGCCATCTGTTGGTTGTCAGCGGTGCATAACATCATCTTCATGAACCCTGCCTACCATTCGCATGTGTGACTCGATGCCACAGGCCAACATTGTCGTCTGTTGCCCCTGAGAGTCTGTCGGTAAACAGGGCAAACGGTAAATTTCCAACTTGCGGCTCGCCATAAGAATAACTGGGCCCGACTCGTGGCGAGACCGTCGGGTTATCTCGGGCCCAGACGAAAGCGAGCTTTGCGAGAGCAGCGCCCAGACTGTAACCCGTGATCGTCAATCGGTAAGTAGGATAGTCCTGCAGAGCTTGCACTATCGTCGTATTCAGACTAGGTAGAAGAGACGCAAAGGCGTACCCAATGCCGCCATGAACGAGACAGCCAATGCAGTCCAGCACAGAAAGGAATGGGAGCGGCAAGAAGAACAGGTCGGTGGCGAGATCTCTATCGGTAGCTGTGCCAGGGAATGCGAGGACAAGCTCCATAGTCGCGTCAACTTTATACAAAGCCGCCTGTGTATCGGTTGATGTGATGTTGAATTCTTTGACTACAGTAGCGTTGTGCGGTGGTCGTTTACATGGTTGAAGCTGCGCTGCGTAGTTGAAGTTGGTATACTTCAAAATGTTGCTATATGTTGCATTATCAACTGTGCGATGTTGTCAGTCGGCGGTCAACGAGAAGAATGGCGCGAGCTCGTACTGGGTGTCTTTGCCTTCGTGGATGTGAGAGATACCTGGGCGGAAACATAAGCCACCCATAGGGGCAGACCAAAAATAAGTGCAACCTTCATTTCCGTCGATATGCTCTCAAAGAAGCGTACAAGACTATGATAATAATATTTTTACGGGGGGCTGTGCCCACCGATATATATATATATGCGCACGGGGTGTAGTCTTTGTAGGGAGTCTCCTAAGCATTGAGTGATCTGCGAGATTCACCATCGGCGCATCGGGAAGCGGAGGGACAATCGTCGCCGAAACAAAAACGCTAACCTGGAATCAGCGCTGAACAGTGCACAGACGTCCACTGTGCGCCTCTTGCCTGCTTGCATTCAACACATTGGCCGGAGATGTTGCTCAAGCAAATTCTTGACGATCGCAACGAGTCCGTCAACATTGAAGAATGGACATTGATATAATGTACAAGCTCGGAGTTCCGCGATGTAGAGAAAAGTCGAGTGATACTGGTACAGAACATTTTCCCCACAAGCTTGCTTCTACTTGCACAGGATGATCATGCAGCCATTGTTGCCCAGGGCTTTTTCAATTAGGTACGCAACCACGACGCATGCTTACATCGACACAATTCTCGGACTGAAACTCGGAGCACAACAATGAAGTTGACCTACTTGATTCGCAATGATTCCGTTCTCCTATACAATCAGGTGTGGAGCCAACTGCAGACAAATTTACCAACGCACACGGAAGTGAATCAGAGATGATCAGATCAGGAAACGACAGATCATGCATGAATTCGTACAGCCACATTTCATCATTTCAAAGACTTGAAAGCCCATTCATATGTACATTGTGTGTCGTTCCCTGGGACACATGTCCCGTCGCCATCCCTGATCCGAAGTCATTTTCCAGCCAGCAGTCCAAGATCGTTTGGGCTGCCTAGGTGCACATTCCAAAAGGCCATGGCCAATACTTTTACGCAAGCTGAGAGATAAGCTGGACGAGCTGGGCATCGAGTTTTTCGGCAATAGTGTTGATCTCGGCAGTGACTTCTGGGACGGTTTCCGCGACCTTGATGAGGTAGGCGGCAAGTTGGGCACGGAGTTGCTTGACTGCAGTGATGAGTTGACTGTTCAGCAGACCGAGCAGAGACTGAAGGCCCTTGACAGCCTTGATGAAAGCCTGGACACCGGCGACAATGGTCTTGTTGACGTAGTCCAGAACGGCTTCCGCATCGGTGGCGATCTCCTTCAAGGTAGCCTCAGTAAGGTCCTCGATCTCGGTGATGGCCTTCTGCAGATCGGCAGTCACACCGTCGATGTCGATGGAGATGTCGAGGAGATCAGGGGCGCCAACGCTGATGGTCACCGAGACGTCAAGAAGGTCTTGGCCGATGACGGTCAGGCCGAGGTCAGCGGTGGCGTCGACGTCGCGACGCATGGCCGGCAGGGCAGCGGCAGAGGCGCCGGCCACCAAAAGGAGAATGTTCTTGATGCAGACCATGTTGGAAGATGTGGACTCTTGGGGAGCAGAAGAGGGTAGCTGTGATAGGTATTGATGGATCTTGAGTTGATGCAAACGGAAATCTTACGATGGTCTCTACATTTATATATTCGCATTCCGTGAAGCGTCCTCTCCTATCCTTGCCTCGGGAGCGGCCCATCATTCAAACATTCAGTGTCCGAGCAGCTCAGTCAAAAGACCGCTTTCGCCTTACAGGGCATTGATCAACAATTCTTTTCTTCCAATATTGCCGGGTCGATATGATCTGCAAGTGCACTATCGAAGGAGATCTTCCAACTAGGCACGGGATGGTCTGATGGTGTGCGGTGTTATCACAGACTGGACCGACAAGCATCCTCCCGCCTGCAAGCCACACTGGTCGCGTCACATTGAGACGCGCGGCCGAAAGGGCTCTTTTCCTCGCACCTGGCTCGTGAAGGCATCTACTTCTTCATTATGCACGTATGTCGATCAGTCATGTCTGACAGTGGATCCGAGGCTGTCACAGCACTATCGCATTGTCCAGGATAGGAACCAAGTTCTGGACATCGTGAGTGAGCTTTTCATTGGCCCTAGACGTTGGGCCAGGTTTCGCATCGCCCACACGATCCCCGCATTCGTCGCGTTTAGTCTTGCTTGTTGTGCGGGGGTTGGCCGAAGTTAAAAGTTTTGAGTGACGATCATTGTGCGTTCTGAGACCCACGTGCGATGATCGTCAGGTCCGGTGCGCCACAGTCAAGAACAAGGAGCTGGCGGATGAGCTGGCGGAAAAGGCGGCAGAAGGATCAGAACGATGTACGAGCGAAGGAGATGTGACCCGACGATGCTTGCCATCTTGCGCAACTTTCGAGAAGGAACGGAATCCGTTCTCTTGAGCGCGATCAAGACGAATCATTCGGAATATTGAGCAGTGCCGCAGCTGCTGGCCGTTACACCGACCACTCGAACCTTCGTGCAAAAAAGCTTCACAGCGCGTGGCTATTGCAGGGTTGGAAAAGACAGCAGCGGTCAGGAGAACTCTATTGCAGAGTCTGTCCATCACACCGCAGGCACGGGCAGGCTTGCGGGGTACGGTCCACGACATACTTTGCCTCGGATTGAGCTTGTCTTGCGGACCATCTTCTTAGCTGGCAACGTCAAAGTTTCAGTCGTAACTACGATTAAAGTAACAAGTATTTGTACGAGCGAGTCGAGAGATTGTCTCACGGTCGACAAAGCGCAACAGCAAGGGGAGGAAAAGGCACGATGGAAGGGCTAAAGTGTAGAAGATCAAGCCATTGCAGGCGGAACTGGAGCTAAGAGCGACGCTTCCCCAGATCTGCTGTCCTCACGCGCCCAAGTTGGTCCATTAGCGCGCTGGTGATCAGGCACAACTCGCCATCAGACATCCATCGCTCATGCAATGCCCCTGCGGAATTCTTGCCAAGAGATCTGCCTCGGCATCACCACTTTATCCGGAATCTCGGGCTGTCTTCCTTCCTCCACTCCATCTTTTCTGACAGTTGGGGCATCGGAACAGGAGCCGACGATCATGCCAGAAATGAGACGATGCCGCATTCCATTGCAACGTCGCATTCGCCGGCATACTTCCTTGGCGCAGTCTCATCCGCCAGGTCAGACCGAGACGAAAGTCGCTTCCCTTCCTGTTACATGGATCACGAGCTTTGAGCTCACTGACAAAACAAGTCATTGGCGTGAAAACCTAAAGTCTGGATTCATGATGCATCTCCATTCCTGATCAGAAAGTCAATTGCAGATCCGCCCTCAAAAGACCGCATCCAGGCATCACACTAACAGCTATCGGCCACGTGAATACAAATCGAATTGTTGAGTTCTGCAGATATCCGGCATTCCGTCCAGCGGCCTCAACGGTGTGGGGTCCGCACGGGCATGCTATCTCATTCTGAGCCACGGGTGCCCGTGAGTGCTTCGGGGCGGGAGTTGCGACAGGCATGGCGCTGCCTGTCGTTCTTCCAGCCGGCCGGGCCGGGACATCGCCGCCCTGCAGCGCTCACTCTGAGGGCAAGCCGCAAAGCGGGTACGCCGCTGATTGAATGCTTCACTGGAATTCGGGACGACCAGAGGTATGACTCATATCAATACTTGTGACCGTCGTCCGGAAGCCTGCCGAGGATGATCGAGAATGCTGCGTGGCGCGGGATTATCGGAAGTGGGATGCATGGCCGATCCCGACTTGCAGTCCTACCAGCCTAGGCAGCTCGCCCTTTTCGAAGGATTTCGCGGTGACCGCGGAGCGCATGTGAACACGGCCTCTTCAGATCATCGAATGCGATCGTGAAATTGCTTAATCTCTTGCAGCGCAGCTTCGAGCATGCGGTTTCGGGCCTCCAATTTCTCATTGAGTTCACGAAGTGACACCACTTGGGTGCGAAGCTCGTTGATGTGATTTCTTTGTCGGTCGCGATATGCTCGTTGACTGGTGTCCTGTCAGACCTGATGCGGAACATGGTGTGACGCCATGTAGCTTACGATACTCGATTTTGTTCACGACGCCTAGTCTTTTTTCCCGCGCCAGAGTTGCTTGTATCGACACCAATGGGACTGCATTCCCGAGATCTCTCGTCGTCGGTCAAGAACGGCAGGAAGGCTTGATGCGACTGATCTTGCATTGCGGGCGCTGAGGTCGGTATCTGGCGCGGGTCGATCGGCAAAACGATGTCTAGTTCGGAGGAGTCGTAGCCGGCGTCATCTTGGATCTTGACCTCGAATCAATTTCCGGTAGACAGAGCACAGAGAAGCTCGATGACACATACCATTGGCCACCATTGATCTCCGAGTTCGGCTGCACAGACATTGCTCTCAAGATAGCTCTGATACAAATCATATCCTCCGCTTGTGGTTGGCATCATGGGAGACATCGCAATTCCCAGCGGTAAGATTCGTGCTACTGAAGGAAGTGTAATGTAAAGTTGTCAGCGCTGCAAGAGTAGTGGGTGCCGTTCAGATCCGAGCTTTGAGGATTCTTTGCCGACATTTATCTCTTCAACATGAGGAGCAAGACTCCGGATCGAATGGTGTCAAGTCCTTGTCTGGTCGAGAGCGCTGGTCTCGCCAATCTTTGTGGCTTGCCGCCCTGCATCCCCCACGTGCCGATTTCGAGATCTTTACGACAGGACTCCGTGGATCCACAGGCAGAAATTGCAGGCCTGGGTCATATCCTGCTTACTTTAGACATCCTACTATTCCATCATCAACGAGGCGCGCGTGGCTGCAGAGGAAGACCAAGAGTCTCTCGCGGGTATTCAATGGCGATGAAACTCGACATGCGGGCACGCTAATATCATTGGTTTCCACCTCAGGTATAGTGATACAGCCTAAAGCTGTTTGCGGAAGTAGGTTCAAAGAGAGACTGTGGCATTTTCGACAGCCACCAGGTGTTGGCACAGCTTGGCAACAATGAGCTTTGGAGTCCACGAGTGCAATCAGGGCGCGGTGCAGAAATTTGACGCCAGCGGGAGTCTCCGTTACCCCCGCCGTGGGCATTCAGGCGGTGCTGGTGTTCGGCCACGGCCGAAGTCGATCCCGCAACATGGCAGTGGCTGCAACTAGGGATCGGCAAACACTTTAGCTTCTCGCCAGCGCAGGCCCGCTATCATCAGATCGACAGCGATGCATTTCATCGCATATCGCATGACGTTAGCAACGCGACATCCACGTTCGGATCTTCACGATCGGCAACTGCGAACGATGACAAAGACGTGTTTGTCCCCACAGGCAGCTTGATAATACAAAATTCAGCAACAGTCTCTCAGCACGTCGTAAGAACTCAAGCGCAGTATCAACTGAAAATATCGTTCCCGGATCCTTGTCCGTGCCAAGGACATCACACCACCAGCTCATGCGACCTGTCTTCCACATACTGGGTCGCCAGCATGGGCACGGTACGGAGTCCTGTACAGTAATGATTGCCATCGGAGAATTCGTGCTTGCATCCTTGCTGAAGGCCCAAATTTTGAGGATTCGAATCCATCCCTTCCCGAATGGAATCTTGTGAGTCGCACATGAAAATACACAATGCCATGGTACATCACAGGACGCGCCAGACCAAGCCATGGCATGAAATCTACAGAAATCATGCCCTTTGCAACCCCATACCTTGTCTTGTTGTACAATACCGTTACCAGTGGACCCGATCATAAACAACTCCATCAGCGGCAGATCGGTAGGGTTCGTACCTAGGTTCGTTGTCCGATCAGCAGATCGAAGGCACCCAGGCTTCGCCAAGCAGGAAGAACATTCCATGCATGTGCCATCTGTACTTGCGGAACGCCGCAGCAAACGCGGAGGTCGGCATTGTTGATTTGTTCATGCCTTGCCTGATCGTTCTCGTCACCTATTGCCGGATTCAATATGCCAAGATTTTCTAGCGTCGAGCTTCGGATTTGCACGACTTCAGCGACCGCCATGAGATGTAGCCGCTGCGCGGCATGCACGGTAATCTTGGGTTGGTCTGAACCAATACCCTTGTACATGGAAGCAGGCACTGCAGACCTGCTACTCTTTTTGGCTTTTCTTAGCTAGCTCCTGTTTCCGTCGCGCATCACGTTCCTCGCGATCGCGCTTTTGTTGTACTTGCTCTGCCTCATGCCTCTTTTCTCTGCCGCTTATCTTGTCCTTGAGCTTCTCCCATGAGTTCCGGTTCAACCAGTTACTCAAGTCTCGGTATGTATACATCTCCTCCCAGCAGTCCCTACCCCACTCGCAACCTGCCATGTTAACAACAAAGTCTCTCGCTCGTTCCTGATAATGTATGCCGCCCACACCGCACTCATTTGTGACTGATCGGTCGTCTCTTCCGAGTAACACCCCGCTAGCTCCGTGAGATTTGGCAGGGTGTTTCGCAAAAGCTGCACATCCCTCCAAGGGGATCCCAAGGTCCTCGCCGCAGGCGCCGGGAGGATATGCATTAATCTTGCGTTGCGGGATGAAAGCTGTATGCGATCGCACCCATGGCTGTGTCTCATACATGTGAGCCAAGGCGTCTTGCTCCTTCTGGACCCACTGCATGTGCTGCTGCTCGTATAAGACAGGGTCCCACCACGCATCCAAGAGACGATCCGTCCAGACACTGCGCCTGATAAAGAATGAGCCAAGGTTAAACCCATTGCAATCTTGTGGCACAATAAGGTTGATGCTCGAAGTAAGGCCATCGCCATTTCGCGCGAGCGAGTTGGAATCAAGTGGGTTGGCATGCTCCGCAGACATATTTGGGGGATGCACAATTTCCAAAGGGTTGTACACGTTGATATCGCGATAAGTACTGTCCTGCAGCGAGTCAAAGATGTGAGACTGAAGACTGTAGCTGGGCTCCATGATGAAGGTATTGAGGTCCAGCCACCAGAACCTGGACCACGTCGAATCAGTATGGCAGCCAACAGATCTATGGTAGTTATGACAAACCATTCTGCTTGAGGATATCGTTTCATGGCGTTCTTCACGATGTCCACCTTCTCCCAGCTCTCTCGCCATTCGTGCGCGTATTTCTTCTTGGTTGTCATGTCCACAATCTCCAACTCATAACCCCATCGAGAGCTATAGTGCTTCTTGTTGAGCACACTATTCCTTTCAATCGCCCATTCTCTCGGGCCTTTCCAGTCCAAAACTCCTCCCTCCTGATTTGCTGCAAGGATGATAACGAACCTGTTACCTCCGCCGAGTAACGAAGTTCGCCGGTACCATCTTCGGACTGCTGCGAATCATGTCAGCATCAGATCTAAGCCAGACATTACGCACCACGTACGACCAGCTCCAAAAAGTAGCGACAGGAGAAAGATCACGACGAGTGCGACCAGCGTCTTGCGACCTTGTGTGACCAGGAATTCCAGCCATCTCTTGTTGTCGCCCCGTCCAAATATGCCCAGTCCGGCGGCCATTCCGTGCTTGTCTAAAACATATCCCGGTTTCTGACTCTTTGAGCGCCGGGGGTCTTGTCTGCCATTTGTGAAGTATGGCAATCCTGCCGAGATCTTTCTCATGTGTCTGCCAAAGTAGCCGTCCTTGCGCGCCTTTTTGATTGAAGTATCGACATGCTGGAAACTGGTGGATATCAGGTTGGCTGACGACAGCTCTCGAGGATTGGAGGTTTCTGAGGCTGCAGGAGACGATCCGGTGTTGTTGTTGGCAGTCGCAGCGCTGGCACCTCCCCTGCGCTCATATGGGGAGGCGAGACCCGCAATCGACCAGCCTTTGCTTTGAGAACGAGTGTGAGGATGCGGCGAAGACATGCCAGCTGTTACCTATCGCCTGCCTTCTCCTGTGCACGGATCAGAGGCTCAGACGGAGATGAGGCGCGGCCGCAGTGAGGTGAATGGTTGATGGTCCTATGTAATTTTTTGGGCACATTCACGCCAACGTCTGGGCCACCTGGTATTGTGCAGTTGCAATGATCACTCGGCATAACCTACCTTAGATAGCAAAGCAATTGCCAAGAATGCACACTCATGCGCAATGGTGACGCGTCAGTGCCAGGACGCAAGTATGCATACTCTCGTGCGCTCTCTGGGCGGCCAATGGGATCCAGGTTTGTCAACAATGGATGGTGCGAGACGCGGGTTCACCCTGACATTGAGCGATCACAGAATAAGTATTCTGCGTGATGATGAGGTGCTATGTAGTACCATGAGACGCGTCAGGGCGTAGCGATCTTGCGCTCGTCGTCTCCACCCTCCGGACATGCAGGCACGCCGGAGGAAGGAGCAGGTACCGGGCGCCAGGGTCCACCCCTGCGGCCCCGCGACGATCTTTGCTCATTTGTCTCCGACCGATGCGACAGATGGTCGCCTCGAAATTTTTCATAGGGAGGCCCAAGGTGCGCACTTCCGAGACTGAACGAAATTTAGAAGAGTTAGAGATGGCATGTCACTGCGAGAGGGAGTCCGGACGTGCCGCTGGTTCTGTGCCGCGCATGCGAAGCAGGCTTATCTTATCGCTCACGACATCAATCTGCCTGGCAACATTCGACAACAACGACTAGCGGATCGGCCAAACTGCACAGGAAGTAGCTCACAGAGTCAACACAACGCATTTAGGCCACATTTACTCCCATTTTGACTTGAGGTCTGGCCAATGTAGACTTTCGCAATCAGTTGCCGAATAACTTACCCAGTTAGGTGTTTTAAAATGCTGAAGCAGACACGGATTGTTAGGGTTCGTGGGAAGGCACGCTCTTGAGCGCCAGCCGCGATCATTGCTTTCCTCCATCGATGTTTGACAGATGAAATCATATCCAATGGCAGTATTAGCCAGCAGTATTGGCCACATTGTCAGAAGTATCTGTGGCGAAGAGTCAAAACCTAAACAATGATGAGCGCGTGGTGAAACACTTATACCAACTGTCGTCTGCCTCCAGATTGGGCGACACTGTCTCGTTAATCATCACGTCAAATAGCTGGCCAAAGTCAGGAATATGAAAATTTTTCCATATTCCTCCCAATGTAGTTGTATGGTCCGAAGTTGAATGATCGTGACATATTGTTCACACGAGAGGTGGCGTTGAGCCAGCGCTCAGGAATAAATTTTCCGAGATCAGGAAAGGTACTCGGATCCCGAGACGCAGAATACATGTTGAAAAGTACCGTTGTTCCAGAGGGGACAAAAGACTCGCCCATGGGCCGCCCGCTTGACAAGCGTTGCATGCGGGCAGTGCTCAGAGGATCCCAGAGCCAAAGTGTTTCTTCGACCACGACTTTCAAATATGGCTGGTCAGGTCATCACAGCAAATACTAAGGAAGTTTCCTGGTCCAGTCACACTGAAAGTATTGTACATCGGGAATTTGGTCCAAGGATCCGATTGCTGTGCATAGACTTTGTTGTATGACTTCATGTTGAATGCGAGTTTATTTGGATCAACCCGGATTGGGCTATCGTAGTGTGGAAGCCAACGCATGAACACTAAGCACACGGCTGGTCTTGAACTCTCAGATGATGGCGTAGATATGGGAGACCTTAGCGAGGAAAGAGCCTGCGGATGGAGCGAGCGCATGGTAGAATGCTTGATGGACAATATAACATACGAAACAGAGACAGGATGTTACTGCAGCTGTAAGAAGGATCGCAGGCCACTGCGAACGAATCAGTGGATGGAGATCTTGCGAATCCATTTTCGAGGTCGACAATGTTGTCTCGATTGGAAATTCTAGAGAATCACAAGTCCATGAAGAATGGAAGAGGATATATGTCAATTGTGACCTCCAGAAACCACCATATCGAGGCTTACTATACGCGACTTGGACGCACCACTGATGATCACCATAGCATACCATGGATAGACACTTGTGCGCGTCCCGTAAGCTGCATCGAATTGTTCGGCGGTCCGTTCAGAATTCAGCGAATGATGAGTTGTTACGCATGTCTTGGAAGGTGTGTAAAGGGTAGCGTTAGCTGGTAAGCGCTAAGCCCAGGCCATGGACTTTCCCATCCGCAGGTTTAAATTGTGGACACAGCATTGTTTCGGCGCAGAGGACGAACGTATGTCGACGTCTTGACGCATCTTTCGCATCAGCAAAGATGTCTATCAGCATAGTCCGCGTGACCCCGATCAACAGGTCAGCGCTAGTCGTCTGACAGTGAACAACAAGCCGATCACGGCCCGACGGACCATTCGCTGCAACCATGATCAACGAATCGCCGCGATTAATGGTCTTGTTCTGGAGAGGCTTGAGAATCGAACTTGGGACACCCTAGAATCAGAGATGAAGCCCTTCATCGTCCGAATTGCCCATTTGAGACGCTAACTGACGAGTTAGATCTTCGTCCGTCAGTCGGCCACTTGGTCGTTGAGGTTGAGCATCTGCATCGCCTTCCGTTGCGTCATTTGTGCCGTTCACGAACGCATGCGGATGATGCCCGTCTTGATGTCCGCGTTCGCTGCTTCCTCCTTCCCAGCTCATGCCTCGTTTCTCTACCTCAGCCTTGCACAATCCAATCCTTTGTTCTAGCCTTTCCATGACCTGCTTGTTCTCTTGTATTGCATCACGGCAAATCTCGTCGCCGTCGGCGGCGAACGGCTCCATCTGAACGTTCGAGCTGAGAAGGTGGGTGATGCTATTCTGCAGCTCAGCAGCTTTGCTGTAGATGTTTTCCAGCGGTAAGTCTGTTATTGCCAGGGCGAAAGCATCGGCTGTGATTGAATGGCCTACAGCAGCCATATTTGGACCTGGTCAAGAATGCAGATTGGAGTTTGACCCAGGGAGAAAGAGGGGCCTTCTTTGATCCTAAATTCACAGTCCAACACAGTCGATGATGAGAACCCAGGCGGGGTCGTCCGCGGACGAGAGTTGGTCCGAGCACCCCCGAACTCGCCGCAGAGTTCAATGACGGTCATGGACGAGTAATTTATTAGCACAGGCGCAATTCGCCGCAATTGTGATCTCGATTCATGAGATCAATTGTGATCTATGTTGTGTCGGCGTGGGACTACATTGCTGCCAGCAAGCTGACGAGATGAATTATGTGTGGCCGTGCATTCCGGCCGTCGCACCGCGTTCAGCCACTATGCGACTGGCCCGTTTTCGCTCTCGAGCATCATCACACTCTTTCCATGATGTTGCGCGGCTAAATTTCCCAAGGAGCCATCAATCCCTCCCATCGAACACTAGACGGTGTCCAGTATTGGTCGTGCGGCCGGGAGGGAACGACCGCCGATCGTTTGTCTCTTGGTCGATGCGACGATCTCCGGCGGAAGCAAATACAAATGGCATATCACAGTGGCCGGCTGCCTCGCTTAGGTCAGGCAAGGTGGAGTCCCGATTACAACCACCACCGTCGGATGGTATCCAAACAGAACGACTCAAAGAAGACCTGCACTCAGAAACCTTGACATGGAGGGATTATGATCCGCAGGGCGGCATGCCGCTCCCAGGCGGCGAGCTCGACACAGTTGCGGTTGCCTCAATCTTTGGAAATGATGTTGATACTGAGACTGGAAACTACATCCTCAGTGTGCTTTACTGGCGTCGTATCTCAGGCGCCCTTATTGACAGCGGCATAGACTTTCCAAGAGAGAGCAGCATCACGCAGCAGCAGGCAATGGCAGGTCTAGAATATATTCGAAGCTTGGCACCAGACTTTGACGAAGCTTCTGCGGGGCAGACTTATGTTGAAGAAGAAGCAGAAAGGGTCCGAGAAGAAATGCGACAAAGGGCGGTGAAATTAGGAATCTATAAGCCAGAAGAAGAGGCCTTCGAGATGGAGGAAGAGTCTCAGCAAGGAACGGAAGAAGGGCGCGCCCGATCAGGAGAGAGCGCTCTACAGCGACTACGCGAGGAAAATGAAAGATCGTATGAGCAGGAAACTTTGGCTCAGGAGAGGGCCGCTGAGGCTGCGAATCGAGCAGCGATACACTCTGCCCGTGGGCCACTCGAACTTGGCGGTGGTGTCCAGCCGCCTCTTTCCCACTACTTGCATCTCGTAACACAGGGTACAAATGCGATCAGTATTGGAAGGCCGGCAACAGAGGCTTGGCTTCAGCCTGTGGAGCGCAAGCCCTGGGTGAAATATTTCGAAGATCAGGCCACGATCATCAAGGACAATGTCGTACCGCAGATGTCGACCTTCCGACGTCTGTATCCAAGCTTGGTCGTCCTCACGCTGACGCTGGGCGGCTGCTATCTCCTGGGAACACAGTACACTCCGCCGCCACAATCGGCTCGACTCTTTCCCGATATTCCACCCTCACTAGTCACGATTTCTACCGTGTCTGGGCTCCTAGCCATCAGCTTCCTCGCGAATCGCTTTCCGCCAGCGTGGCAGCTATACAATAGATACTTCTGCATCTCGCCAGGATATCCAAATGCGATCGGTATCCTCGGCGCCTCATGGCGACACGACACATTTCGGCATCTAGCGGTAAATTCGGTCGTGCTCTGGGGGTTTGGGCCATTACTTCATGAGGATGTTGGGCGCGGTGGCTTCCTCGCTATCTACGTCGCCTGTGGCGCAATCGGTGGCTTTTCTGCGCTGGCCTTCAATGTCTTTCGCCGGCGTTGGGTGACATACATCTACGGGGCGAGTGGCAACATCCTCGGCACGGCGGCGGCAGTGTGCACGTTACACCCTCACGGTACGGTACAAGTACTTGGAAACGAGGTCCCGGTGTCTGGGTGGACGTTACTCGCAGTAGGTCTGGCATGGGTTGCTCGAGGTGCTTGGGTAGGTGTTGCTACTGTCGACCATGCAGGTCATTTGGCGGGAATTCTTTCTGGGGCGCTGATCGGCTGGAACATCCGGCGAAAAGCCGTGGCAAAGCAGGAATTGGACACTAATAAGCCTGGAGTCGAGGGCACTTGAATCTCGTCTGTTCATGAATAATCAAACGTAACATCTGCAAGGTCACATGCTGATCAACCGCCGAAGCTAGAGGTACAAGGAATCAGTCCCGGATTTTGCTATGATGCTACAGGTCGGACTACGTGAAATTGCGAGGTCGGCCATCATCTCCACGCGCCATGATCCGGGTATCGCCGAACTTCTTCCTTGGACAAGCGAGCCTGGCTCCATCGCAGTGTTTTGGAGTCACGTCATCTGGATGGCCTCAGGGTGCCAATGCTGGTCCAAATCGCTGGTATATGCCATAGAGTATAGAGTGTTTCGTATTGGAATCTTAGCAATCAAGCTAGTAATCCAGCGTCTCCATTCTTGGTCGTCATTACTCGAAGGCACCCAGGTCAAGGGGTACGGTACTGATACGGCCAGCTCGATATGCCTTGGGTCCACCCACAAAGTCGCGCGGCTTTGGTAATTGTTCATCGGGTTGGAATCTCCATCTGGTGTCATTGATCGTGATAGGCCGCCCATTCGTGACTTTCGTCAATGGAGCATTGCTATTGGTACGACTTCGTGTCGGAATCTCTGTAAGTGTATAAGAAGAGCTTGCGCCTAACGGAATATTTCCTGCGACTGGCACGCCGCTGGCGGACGCCGGCTTGGCGAGACTTCCTAGTGACAACAAAGGTGCCGATTGTGCTCCTGCCGGTCGTGTAGGTGGTGCAGACGGAGGTGGCGGAGGGGGAGGCGGACTCGACAATGTGTTCTGCTGTGACGCTGGCGGAGGCGGTGGTGGGGGAGGAGGAGCCCCTGTTCGAACTGTACTCCTGGTCTGACTGAAGGCGTTCCGAGCCGCTACTGCCGCGAGCGAGGCTTCTGCCGGCGGCGGAGGAGGCGGAGGCGCTGGAGAAGGCGTCGCACGACTTGCGGGCGCGGACGGTGGTCTCGGAGCACTTCCAGGCATCGGGGGAGGTGGAGGCGCGGCTGGCAGCGCTGGCGAAGATGGTTGGCGAGGCGGTGATGGTGCTGCAGCTGCTAGCGCAGCGCTGGGCTTCCGGGAAGCAGGTGGCGGGATAGGAGGCTTTTTGCCGATCGGGGGCGGCGGCTTCGGAGGCTTCGCGGGGAAGTCCGGCAATGACTGTGCACTGACAGATCGCAGGTTTCCCCGTAGACCGGATATACTAGGGGGTATGGCCGGGGCATTTCCAGGTGGAAGTGGAGGTGGAGCACCACCCGGCCGAGGCGGCGGCGGAGCTGCAGGGCTTGCCGATGCCAGCTTCCTCGTGGGTGTTTCAGGATCCGAATCGTATACATTGACCGCTCCAGCACTCTTTCTCAGCTTGGGCATGCCTCCTGCGAACAGACCGCCGAGTTGCGGCGCCTGCTCATTTATCCCGGCCGATGATCCAGGGTTTGAGGATTGATCGCTGTTCGCCCGAGCGCGGTTCGGTACGCCTGGCGGTCGGAGGCCTGGCACAGGCGGTGCGCCTCCCATAGGTGGACCCACATTGCTGCTGCTGGCCTTGTCGAGGATTGGCGCCGACCGATCATTGATTTGGGTAACCTTTTTTAAACGGGTTCCTTTGTTGATATCACTGAGAAGAGCACCCTGGGCAGACGTCAGCACTTGACATGTTTCGCGAAGTTTGGACGCTTTCGAGGGCGAAGGTGGAAATGCATACCCGACCTTTCGCCGCGGCGGCTGGAGGACGAGAGGGTAAACCGCCAGGTGGTGGAGGCGGCGGAGGAGGAGGACCTGGACCCGTTAGCATTCATGCGTGGTGATGATGCTGTCCACCATTACCTCCAGCCATTCCTGGCATCGGGGGCGGAGGCGGTGGCGGTGGTGGAGGGCCTGGCATCCTGACGCCTGAGCTCCCGTGGGCTCGCTCTCAGACGTCGGACAATCGAAGAGACACAGACTTCTTCGGGGTCGTGCTCGAGCAGCGCGGCTTACAGACGTCGTAGAGGCGCTTCAGAATGGCCAATGCCAGCCCTGTTGGGAGATGTGGCTTGGCACAAAAAGGATAGGGCGGAGCGTGGGTAATGAGTGTCGTGGAACAACAAGTGCGCATGAAGTTGACCAACGAGTAGGATGTAAGTTACAGGCAGCATTTCGTCACCCGCTGCACAGCTCGAGGGTAGGCGCCTATGCCTCAGGTATCACAGCCACCCCTCCAGCCACGTGCGCGCCGCGGTCCGTCATCCGAGCAGCAGCGGGCTTGCGCATTGGCGACATGTGCCGCACTATTCAACTGTTGCAGCAACCGGACGTCCAATATTTTATCGACGTTCCGGACAATACGCGCATTGTGCATCAAGCCTCCACAGGTCTCATTCAGGCCTCCACCAAACTTGATCGCACTTCCTCCACCCTTCACCATGGAGCTAAGGTGGTCGAATACGTGCCGAGAGTGCTGGCTAGTAGCCAGGACGACGAGAGCAACCACATGGACGCAGCCCGTCAAGCCATGGCTACAGCATCTACCCACTAGAAGTTTCAGTGTTCGGATCGCATCCTCCCATCAGCGCCTCAGTCCAAGTTCTCGCCGCGAACAGGACCTTCGCCAGCGCCGTTTCCTGGCGACGACAGCACCGCCCAAATCGGCATCATCCCTGAGCCTACAAGAGCTGCATATCCGCATCAATGAGTTGTGCGCGTCGGCTTTGCGCCCTGAAAATGGGAAGATACCCTCGGAGCAGAGAGTGCTATATGTCTTGGAGCAATTAGAAGCCCTTGCAAAGTCCATACAGGGCCAGGACGATACCAGGAAGCAGGGTGAATCCATAAAATCTAAGCGGCAGACCGCGACCTCGGCTCTCTTGGGCAGCGTCAACACACGGCAGAGCCCGGCGCTGATTTCCAAAGCGCTCGTACTCAATACTATCAGTTCTGGGGCCGAACAGATCCTTCGGGAGCCGAACGTCTACATCACCGCTGCCATACTCAAAGCTTACGTTGACCTGCAATGCTTTCTAAGCCGGCCTTCCAGCTTCCCCCATATCTTCCACTTGTATGCGCAGAAGCCATCGCCTCGGCAATCATCATCAGGTGAAATCACCCATCAACTCCCTTCGTCACTCGCCACTAGACATCCTTCTTCCGCAATACCCGCCGGCATTGCGAGCGATGCATTGGATTGTGCCGTGGCCGTCCACGATCTCGGCTTAGCAGTAGAGATCATTGAAACCAGCTACGCCACGCCTTCCTTTCGCAATGCGAAGATCATCCGCGAAGCAGGTCTGCCCATTGTCGGCGTGACAACTTTGCCAATCGTGCTCTGGGCACTGTCTTCGCAGATTGGGTACCTCTCTCCAGCACTCTCACACACCAGCGCGACTAACATGGCGTTTGCCGGGTTCATGACCTATGCCACGACAGTAGGTGTGCTAGGTTACATCACCATTACGACAAGCAATGACCAGATGGAACGCATTACATGGGCCCAAGGCATCCCGCTCTGGGAGCGCTGGATGCGGGAGGATGAGCGAAGAGCAGTAGACAAAATCGCACAGGCATGGGGTTTCAAGAATGAGGCCAAACGCGGGGAAGAGGTCGGCGATGATTGGCAATTGCTCCGAGAGTGGGTGGGCATGCGCAGTATGGTTCTCGACAGAGTGAGTCTCATGGAAGGCATGGAGTGAGGGCCAGATTGACAATGCACCGTCATCTCTTCAACTCCTCTTGGCACTTGTCCGGTATCATCATTCATTCCGAGCGCGAGCCGTCTCCTTCCAAGTCTTCCCTGCCTCGCGTGTTGTAAGATACACACATATTGTCTCCTGCTTCAAGATGTGCCTGCAATCCTCATTTCATTCCATTGGTTCTGTCATTCGATGCTAACATATGAGCGGCCGCGTATTAGTGTTCTTCGGCTAGTACATGTACACTATTCCCAGTGCGATATCTGTACATTTCTTTAAATAAATCGTCCAAAGACAAAGGCCACGGCCATGCAGTTTGTCAACCTCAGTATTCGTAACAGTCCTTGTTATACATTTTCACCTCTCCAAGACGAGCAGACTCTCTTTACGCAACGCCAATTGCTGTCGCCCGTGAACGATCATTCTAGCGCGCCCACATCCCCCTAATGGTGAATCGTTTCGTCATCTTTGCAGTCGCCGCTGCCAGATTTTTCTTCGATCCTACGCTCGAACTCTCCTCGTCTCTCTCTCGGTAGACGTCTCTCGCACCAAGCACTCGCTCGGCCTTGCTTGGCCGATGTGCTTTCCGGCTGCTGCTGGTGTCGATACCTTGGACAGATTGACTTAACGGAAGTCTGCCCGAAGTGGGCCTAGGTACGGTAGGAGATCCGGATAGCCGCGTTAAAATTTGCGATTTTGACTTCCGAAGCGCCCGCTCGTCCTTGCCGGGATCTGAAAGGAAGTAATCCCACGCCTCCCACGGAGCGCGGTCGATCTCCGCGTCTTTTCGTATGTTCCCGCCCAGCCCGAGACGTAGTTTGGACAATTCTTTACTCTCGCGGCGGGGTGGTTGATGCGGTTGTTGTTGTTGCGGCTCTGCGCTCGTCTGAGGCTCTGACTGACCTCGCACTGAGGCCCAACCACGAATGTCGGGCACAGAAGCAGAGGTTCTACTAACCGGATATGGCTCGAATGAGTCCTCTTGCTCTTCATTGGAAAATTCCGAGTCGTCGTCCATATCCAGTCCATCAATTTGGTTGTCGCTATCAGTGTTCAACGTATGTAGGAGCTCCTCATCGTCACCAGAGGACGAAGTGTCTGCAGAGGTCGCTTCGAAATTGAAAGCCGAGAATGCGCTACAATTAGCGTTGGGGAGCGTGGTTGGATTTGCAGGGCGACCTGCATCGTTCTCGCCGTCCACTCCATTGCGGAACCAGGACTTCCGTGCAGCTGAGACCCGCGAAGATCCTTCATCAGATGGCTGGCGGCGAATTGGCGGGGGCGGCTCTGCGGCCGAAGATGCGGCAGAGACGGCAGATGATCGTGAGGAGCTCCGAACATGTATGGCCGGCACTGCCGAGGGGGGTATCGAAGGCGCGTTCTCTCTGGCCGTAAACTCGCCACATCTCCTGTGGCCACGATCAATATCGCTGCGATAAGGCTCTTCGGCGAGAAATTGCGATGTTTCAAATATGCTGCGAGGGTTAGAGGTCACCGTCAGAGCAAGAGCATCGGAAAAACGCGTCGCTCTCCGGGGTTCTGTTGAATCCGCCCCTTGGAGCTCCCCGCCACGATCGCAAAGACCAAAACTCGCAAGCTTGGCTACATCGATGACCGTAATATCTGGGTCAGCACTCTTCTTCTCAACCCCGCGGACGACAGGATCTGCCTTGCCCAGGTATTGATGGTAGAGGCTCTGCCTACTGCCCTTTGTCTGTTTAGTTACAGGCTTGTCGTCTTCTGAAAGTCCTTCGGAAGCTGTGGAGAAGCTCTCATGGTCCTCACTCGTCGGCTCCATTACGAGTGTCTGCGAAAGAACCTTGGCTGCTCGAGCTGATATTGACTGAGGCGATGAGAGCAATGTGGCGGAACGGCGTTTCATCGAGCCCCGGGTCCTGCGGGACATGAGAGAATTTGTTTCGGCATCGGTCGACACGCTGATAATTGAGTGTCTGAGCGAAGCACGGGAGCCCCTATCTGAGATTGCCAGGCTGCGTGCGCACATCACCGAGTCCGCGCGGGGCTCTATCGGAAGCGCATGCGACCATCTCTTGTTAGCGATGGGGTACTCCATGATGGACTCTTCCCCAGCCAACGTAGTACTGGAGGCAAAATTGAACGTCTTGTTCTTGTAATCCGTACTTAGAGCGGTGACGGAGCCTTCAGAAGCAGGATAGCTGCATTGATCGCGTCCCGCTCCTGGAGCTAATGAGCACAACTCAAATGACTGCCACGTTCGGGGTTCCGCTATGCCTTCTTCCCAACTATCAATCCATGATATTCCGGGTTCTAATTCAATCGTCGATCTGAGCTCTGTGGGATGAGGTGTGCTCGGCGAATTGGCCTCTGACACAGCATCAAGCGCGTCTGGCAATCCGGCGACGACCGCAGATCCTGAGAAGCCACCATGTTCCGACCATGTAGGATGATCGCTTGGGCCCACCACGTCGGTCTTGTGGTGGACTTCCTCCAGCTCGCTTGGCTGAGGCAGAATGCAATCATCGCCAAGAGCGCAGCTATCAGCAGCAGACATCTCAGATATAGAAGGGCTGGCCGGAGGCGTAGGTGAATGAAGGAATGAGCGTCCAGCCAATGATTCACGCAAGTCTTCCACCCCGTCCGATCCTGGAGGCGATTCACACGATCTTCGAATTTGCAGAGAGGCGCGACGATCATGTCCAGGGGATCGAGGCCGCGACACCCCTAGGCCTTTCAAGCTGTGTCTGGGCGGTTCTCTTTGCACACTGAGCTCTCGCTGATGCGCATTCTGGCCAGCAGCGTCGCAAGCCGATTTGTAAGGCCCCGCTTTGAGACGGTCGATAGCTGGCCTGAGTCTGAGATACTCTGCCGTGGCATCTTGCCGACGAACGCGGGGTGTACCGAATCTGTGTTTCTGCATGGGTTCACTTGCGGTCGTCAATAATACCTTCTGTGAGCTTCGTTGCACTCCGTCCAGCGATGAAGGAGATCTGAGTGTCGGAACAGATGGTTGCTCACAGCCATTTCTACGGTCTCGCTGGACTCGCAAGGAGGGACTCCTCGCGGCTTCCGCGGAGAGACTTTTTGATGAGCTTCGACGAGGTGGTATCTGCACTCTGGTCGAACCTGGAAGTCCATTCCATTTGCTCGAAACGCTGGGGATGTGTGCAGGAAGCCGAGCAGAAGAGACTGGCGAACCCACCGGGCGGGATCGGCTTGCAGGCTTACTGGAGGACCCGTTCGCCTTCCTGTAGGCATCTAGCGCCTTGCTAGACGGCTCATGCATGGTCAGGAAAGAAGTGATATGCGAGGTTGGCGAGTGGCGCGATTTGGATTGCAGTCCTCTTTTGGAACTTCGTGGCTTGTCCGTTGCAGCTATCGATTGTGGCCGCACGTTTGTGAATCGTTCCGCATCACACTCCGGCGCATGTTCAGAGAGATCCGGAAGTGAAGGCGTGCGAGACGTTCGCCAGCGAGATGATGGGGATGGGGATTGTGATGGCGACATTGTCTTTCAATGCCGACTCCCGAGCGTGGCGGGGAAGTGGACAATGGTCCCGTCGATGACACTTCGGCACGGGGAACGTGTAGCGTTCGAAGTTCGGTGTGCACGTTGGATGCTCCCTTGGTACATAACAGTAAATAGACCGGGCCAGAATCCAGGTGTGTCCGAAGGAGAAGGTGTTGACCAGCACGATCGCGTCAATGTGATGCAGCGCGAGGAAAGTTGGAAGTCAGTGAGGAGGATCTGGGCAGTCGCGAGCGAGTAGAGCGGGCGGATGCCGATCAAAGGAGGCTTGGTGGTCACCAGCTACCAAGTTCCAGGTTAATATAATATGGTAAGTTCTCTTCTTCCCCCAGCCGGAAACGTTCCGGTAGATAGAGCGCGGGGCAATGCAGGTGGATCTCAAAGTCGCAGTCTTGTGAGACACGAAGCTGTAACCTTGCCGCGCCTTCGCTGAGGCCGACGTACAAGCATCGGAAGCAGGTTCACCAAATAGGACAGAACCCACGGATTCTGGAGATCCTCGCCGGGAGTAAAGTGTTGCGCCAGAGAGACCCGGGCCAGGGCGTGACAGGGATCTGCCGTGCTTACATATGGGCCTGTAGGGGCGGTGGGCCCTCATCATCACGAACCTGCCGAGCAACGACAACAACCAGCTCGATTCTAGCGTTCTTCGCCATCGTCTGCTCAATGCCCGACCTCTCTGTCTACGCATTCTCCTCGGCCTGAGCGCTACTAGCGCCAGTGACCGAGACAAGACGGTCGCGTTGCTCCATCTAGATCAGATCTTTGCCTCCGCTGTTCTTTCAAGCGCGAGAGAGGCGCTATACGAGTCGAATATGGCGCATACGGGTCCAGTCCGAGACGACATTCAGAAAAATGCCAGACCAGCGTGTGAGGAGCCTGGAGCGACATGGCAGACGTACCGCCTAAAAACGGTAGACCTGCCCACGACGGGTTCGCAGCAAGGCCAGCCACGCGTGGAATCGCGCCGCTGGGCTGCCGCTAATGAATTGCTGGTGAAGTCTACAGCTGTGTCCGCTTAAAGCTTCTTCAGCACTACAACACCAGCGCCATGGCACTCCTCCTCACACCAAATCCACCACGCTGGCTCTAATGCGGCGACCGCAGTCCCAGCACCCCCATCAGAGTGCCAAAACGACTCGCGGTGCAGGCACTGCTGGCGCGGGCTGTTGCAGTGACTACCTATTGAACTACTCCCATGCACATCGGACCAATCTGCAGTCTGCTCCCCGGGCGGCTGCCGCGGCTCATCGGATGCAGAGGCCGATAAGGCCCACCACTTCTCTGTCAGTCGCTTGCATGCAGCCCTGGGCACTGAAGTATGCAGGGCGTGGCAGGGGTCCTAGCAGAACGCCTGCAAATCATGATACTGTAACAGCCATGCCAAGCTAGCAGGCCTGGGCGCCACAGGGACGTCCGAAGTCTCCGACAATAAATGCACCTCATTGATAACACGAGGTCGAAAGTGGCTTCTGCAGTCCCCAATCCATGCTTTGCCCCTTGGCGCAATATCCCACCGCGTCCGTTCGGCGCGTTGCAGACCCTCCCTCCGAGTCATGATTACCATTCGAAAATCCATCACATCTCCGGGCATCAATTAAGATACGCAAGGAAAACGCGTCTGTGGCCTCGAGCCACAAATCTTGGCCAGTCGCGAGAGTTTTCACATCCTGGAGATCGCATGCTTTTTCTTGCGGATCAAGGGTGGGCCCTTCAGAACCTAGAACACGCCCGATTCTCATTACCTGGATCCGAGGAATAGCCGTCTTTATGCCTGTAGATTATTGCAACACATATCGCGGAAGTGCGGTCCGGCACACCCGGCAGGTCTATCCACCCCAAAAGTCATACCCCGGCCTATGCATAACAACAATGATAGCAGAGCGTACGGTGTATATAATGGCTGAACACTGTCGCTTTCTGCAGCGCCGTGAGCGCGTCCCTGAGCTTCCAAAATGTATCTATGGTTGGAGGGGAAGCTGCAGGCACACTTGATCGTATGACCCAAGATCTCATGGGAGCTTTGGAAAGTTTACGCGCCAGGGCGGGGATTGACTTCAGCCATTCCACGTGGTGCTCACGTCGACATGGGGCCAGAAGCCCTGCGGGTTTCGCCGTAAAGGGACTCCAACGTCAATTCAGCATAGTGGGGAGAGCTATCGGAAATGAAGCCAATGAAGCGCAGCCGCAGGAGGGCAATTTTTTCTATTGGTTGGAAATCACATCTTCTCGCCGGATCGCGTGTGCCGTTCTCGGGTATTTTTAGGCCCACTCATGAGCCTCGCTGCAGCCACAGAACGCCGCACTGCTGACTGCAACTTCGGCAAACAATATATTGGTGAGCAATATATAACAGAGGCTGTTCTGCAATCTTGCGATCGCCGCGATTCCTGCCGAATTGTCTGTGCCCTTCGGCCTGGGCGATGAAATTCTGCGACTTTCCGTCCCGCATCAGTCGGGAGTTCTCCGAAGCTACACAAAGGAGGATGACTGCGACCAACGTGACACATAGCGTGCTGGATCGTGCGTATGCACGTCAGCAGAAAACGCAATTCTCACGTAAAACCAGTCGCCCTTGCGCAGATCACAACCAGGCGTAGGCAGAGATGGGAAGACTCCGCAAGTCGGCGGCAGGGGCTGTCAGCCTTGCTCCAGAAGATGCTCCCTCGGCGTCTTCGGTGGAGAGAGAATGGCTGTGGGCGTTGGCGCACCAAGGCACTTGACACGAGCTACGGCCAGCCTCGCCTGAGCGCCAGGTAAACCTTCACAACCCACCCTCAGGGGCACAAGGCGGCGGCTGCCATGCCAAATTGCCCTTGATTTCCTTTCATTCGAACTCGTATCCAATGCGAGTCCCGGCTAGCACCCTTTCGCATGTCGATCCGGCCTCGCGATCACTTTGGCCATAGTCATCTAGACGGCTCAGGAAAGGTCTGCGAATGAACCCCAGAGCTTACTTTATCCAAGGAATGATGGAGTGGCATCAAATGGTGACATAGATATCTGTCTCGACGGAAACTTTTTGAAACACTCAAGTTGCAGATCGCAATCCATGCCCATGTTGCGACGGTTATCGCCTGTCCACATGCCCAGGCGCGCCATTGTGCATTAAACGGCGGCAAGGGAATCTGGGGTGCAGCGCAAGGTCGCGACGCCATGTGCGACCACATGACGAATCGGCACGAAACACCCACCCTAATACAAGGTTCAAGCCCCTTCATGGCCGTGACGGGTTTGTTATTTCAACATGGAGGCCAAGTCTTCTCGCCGCAGGCTATGGTGGACTTGCCACGGCTGGTGACCTTCGCCGGATCGCCGGAACGGTACTGTACCACGCCCGCCGTCCGCCGCGTCACTCGTGATCTTTGTCACGACCGATCGCCGAACGCGCAGGCTTGAAGCATCTGCCTCTCATCACCACTGGTCTATGTTCAAACATCGAGATGGACGCTAGTGCGACGAACTCTGATCTGGCGGCCTGCGGTTGGCATACGTACTGAAGTTGAGTTACTCCATTGCTTGCGACCATTTCAATGGCGAATAGTCACGCCTTGGCTTGCTCACCAACTTAATAAGACACGAGACTAAGTAACACATGGAAAGTATGCCGGTATGCGGAACGTATATTTAGTTTATAGATGCCGCGGCGGTGTCAAACGACTTCTGCCAATGAATGAAGGCTTTATGACATGGAAGATCTGCGATAACTTACATATGCCTTCGCGTCGCGTCGGCAGCCAATCAAAGTGACCAGCACGACGCGTGCGGCTCAATGGAACATAAAGTTCCGCCCTATTCCTCAACCATTTGCGCTGTTATCCTGACCTTCTTACACGCGCATAAATACGTGCTGATGTTGATCAATTTTCGATGCTGGAGATGGCGGTGGTTGACATTCACATAGGTCATTCCGGCGCACAATGAATCGAGCTGCAGTTCCCTGGCCTTCAACCACTTGCACTTTGCAGACGTGATCCCACCTTCCTTGCTCTGTGCTGATGGCTTGCACAGGGCATGTTGAGGATCCTGTCGCAAGGATTAAAGTGGGCCAACCACATGGCGTCACCCGCAGAAGCAGCGATGATTCGCGATTGATATCGCACACCGTGGGGTGACATGCCTGCTCACCCAGTAGTGCCGGTGGCATGTATGTAGGTGTCGCAAGATTTCTTTGTTCCCATCTGGTCACCTCCTCAACGACCGCGTCTTGTCCTTGTCACATCTGCCACATAACGCAGATGAGCGTCGTGCATCCGTGACGACGCATACGATGATCGCCTCTCACAACTCCAAGCGATTTCGCTTCGTTTGGACCGCATGCATCACCTGCGTCACTGTGCTACTGTTGGGCTTCTATTTCTACGGACCTCCTATTCCGAACAAACTGCTTCCCGAAATCCCATGGAAGACTTCACCACACGACGAGGCTGAGCATTCCCGATCGGGTGCCACCGCTACCGCTACCGCTACAGACCCCTCACTACATGAGCTGCAGGAGACCCGCGATGTCATTGCTGTCGTGGTCGCCAGCCGACTCTCCGAGAACACGACCTGGATCGATGATGCCCTGCCGGACTTCGAAGTGGTCAAGTACGTCACTGACGACCTGGGTGCCGACCTCTTCGTGCCGGTGAACAAGGGTCACGAGGCGATGGTCTACCTGACGTACATCGTCAACAATTACCACAGCCTCCCGTCCCTGACCATCTTTTCCCACGCCCAGCGCTATCAATGGCACAATGACGACCCGCTCTATGATGGCGCGCGGATGCTCTCCCGCCTGCAGATCCCATACCTGCACAAACGGGGCTACACCAACCTCCGTTGCGCCTGGCACTGGGGTTGCCCTGCTGAGATCCGCCCATTCGAGCACGGCGACGACCCAGCGCCGACGGATCCGGCTGCTTTCATCCTGGAGGACGTCAAGCCGTACTTCTACAAGCACGCATTCGAGGCCATGTTCCCGGGCGAGCCGGTGCCGGAGGTGGTCGGTGCCGGGTGTTGTGCGCAGTTCGCCGTGAGCGCGGAGAGGATCCGACAGCGGCCGATCAGTGATTATCAGCGCGTGCGGCGATGGATCATTCGCACCGAGCTTCCTGACAATGTCAGTGGCCGGATCATGGAGTATATTTGGCACAGTAAGTTTGGTCGCTACGGAGCCTTGTATTCGGCAGGAGAACAACTCACTCACTGACAACGTGCAGTCCTGTTCAACGAACCCGCCGTATCATGCCCATCAGCCTGCGAATGTTATTGTAACGTCTATGGCAAATGCAAACTCGATTGCCCGAACGACGAATTCTGCAAGGATCAATGGGAAGAGCCGCCGAATGAGAAGGTTCCTGCTGCATGGCCGGAGATTGGGCTAGACGGAAAGCCGCAAGACGTGGCGCGACTGCGGGAGGTACAAGAGAAGGACTACACCATCCGCGACTGAGAGGAAGTCGAAATCGAGGCGATACAATCAGTACAATCAGCGAACTCGAGAGCTTGCCTACGCCAACGGCACTCCCTCGGCCGAGCCAGACTCGGATACCTGATGGTAGTCGGGTACACGCGAGATCTGGCTCGCATTGCGACAACGTTGCCAGGAACAACATGCAGGTGAGCCATGCGCGAACATCATGTGTGAAACCCAACAGACAAGCCCACATGCGAGCGAGACCTCGTAGTTCCGCGTGAACATTAGGCTGGCGCCAAGATGGTCGGCAAACGTCGTCAGGCAAAGGGCCAACTCTTCACCGGTGCCTCGGAACAAGGACGGTCTGTTCGGATACTCTGCGCAAAGACGTGTTGTGCTACGATCGAGTGTGGTCAAGTACCTGCTTCAAGGAGGGCGGAAATGTCGTTGCGCGTCACAGAGTGGTGGGTTGTCTCTCGAGTTGGTGTCGGCGCAATGGACCGTCACGGTTCGAATGGTCGCGGCCCGAGCGATGTCACACGCTGTTGAGCTCCACTCCAGCATGTCACGCAATGTGAGGATGTGGCCTATCGGGTGAATGTCTCGCATGGCCCAGCGTCGACCACCGAACGGGCTGACGGCAAATTTTGCAAGGCTGTGAGTCTTGAAGAATGAGTTTCTCTCAGCTGATAACGACTTGAGAAGATGGACAATGCCGACAAGGCTTGTGATCGCCACCGCAGTATATCAACAGTGGTGCTCGTGCAGCTGGCGTGCTGGGCTGATCCCAGCTTGACGGGTATGTGGCTGACGCGTGTGCAGCCCACAATCTCTCTGTATTCAAGTACAGAGTCAACTCTACAAGTTAGTTCACTTCGACCATGCACACGCGCAGTTCACAACAATCCACATCCATGTAGCACTGTCGTGCATGTATCTTTGATATGTGTCTGTGTCTGTAGCACACCAGCAATGTCCCCTTCGGGTCTGGTCAAGGGACCCTCGCGCTCGTGGCATGTCCGGCGCTGTTGCTGACCACCACGAGTCCGGCGCGCAATGCGAGCCGGTTGGGCCGGTTGAGGAGAAGCGAGGTGCGGATCCGGATGCGCTGAGACACGCGACACTACCGTGACTACTCAACAGGCCCCAGGATGCAGGCCGGATCGGGCGAGATGCGCAGGCCGTGAGACAGCTCCGCACACTTGCACCGGACTGCATGGAGACCTTTTCTGCTGAGCGTGCTCGGCGCCAGACACGACCATGGCACCGCCGTCGACGTCGGGGGCGACAGTGGACGACGCTCGTGGGCGCTGCCGACCGTCGCCTCCGCAAGGGCCCCGGCGCGAGCGTGGGCGATTGACGGCGGCATCGTCGATTACCGTTCGGGCGTGCGCGCCGGTCTGGGGAAGCTGCAGTCTAAACCCCTCTGCCCCGGTCGTGTGGCGCACCTCTGCCACTGGCCTTGCACGGCCTTGCACGCCCGGCACGCCTGGTGTGCTGCAGCCCTCTCACCAAGCGCTGCCGTGCGCCGGTCCGGCGGCGTTCTGCTCCTCAACACTGGGCGTGACTGGGCCCAGTGAGCTACAGACAGGAGTTCCGCCCGTGTTTTCCCTTTCGCCTCGCTCGCTGGGCCGAGTCGGAGAGCGGCTGGTTCGTCAGTGAGGTCGCACGAGTCTCGAGATTAGCACGGGAAGTTGGCCCTGGCGTGAACCAAGGCTCGCGCGAGCGGGACTGGGCTGAACGCTGAAGGCATTCGCGTGCATCCACGGCCACACTAGCAGCAGAGGAGGAGCGAGTCCATCATCGACAAATTAAATATCCTGCGACTTTCCGACGTGCATGCCAACACTGCACGCTCGAGCCTTTTGGTCTATCTCTTCCATCGCGCGTCTCGAGATTCAACTGCTTTCTCCACACTACCGTGCTGCCGTTGTCCTTGGGAATTCCCTGATCAGCTGCTCCATCCGATCGTATTGGGCTATCGACCTGGCCGCTCCCACGCAGGAACGTGGTGATTCGTATTCGACCCGGCTTCTCCCAATCCTTTTCTACTGCCGATCTTGCTCTCTTGTGTAACATCACATTGTCCGGCTGCATTGTTCCTCTTCCCTTTACCAGAACGTTCTTCAAATACAACCCATCGGACACTGGGCGATCCGTCGTCACCTCGGCTTCAATTCTCTCCACGCTGGATCACAAATATGGGTTTCCGGTCATTTGTCGACACCCTCAAGGGATCCAAAGTCGCCAAGGACAAGAACGCCGAATTCGTGATCGTTACCTCGGATAAACCACGACAGGGGTCATTGAAGCCATCGCAATTCACCACCACCACAACCACCGTCATCGCTTCAGAGCCTACGCGCACGAAGGCTCCCAGCCGAAGGAAAAGCTTCTTCCGGGGCCGCAACGAGGGGCCGATCGTTGGCGCGTCGGAACACCCCATGCCGATGCTGAAGCATTCCCGCAGCGAGTTCTTCCACCGCCCCGAACCAGAGATCGACCTTGCGCGACCTGGCTCAGCCCATGCCGACGAGGACTATCGCGCACCGAGGTCCTTCAGCACGGCCGATATCGACCACGCCCACCGGTCCAAAGCTCGGCGCGCGTCCTTAACACAACGACTCAGTCGACGACTCAGCCGGAGCAATCTCACGGCCGACGAGGACACGGCGTTGCCACCCATGCCGCCCATGCCCAAGACCACACCAGCTCCCCTCTCGATCAACCCGGCCGCGGCGAACCGTAACTCTGTTGTCGAGAAGCCTAAGCACAAACGCACCGCCAGCGGACAGACGGCCAACGGGACCCGAAGCCGCGCGCACTCGCAGTCGCTCCGGCGACGCAGCCACATCTGGGCATCGTCGAACCCCGACGACGACGAAGTCCCGCCCACACCCGCCTTGGTCCGGGACGAGACGCCGTCGCCGAGATCACCGCGCTCGACGCGCTCACATCGCAGCACGCTGTCCATCGACCGCAACCAGTCGACGGGCGGACAGTCCGCCACGGCGCCGTCGCGACCAACCAGCTCGTATGTGCCACGCAGCGCCGCCAAAGGCTTCCTCAGCTCGACGAGTGTCGCCTCGGCCGCGACGCGACGCAGCTGGCGGCAATCGGGCATGTTCGAGAACAATAACGGCGCCGAGCCGGTCTGCCTGACCGAGGCGCATCAGCGCGAGTGGGAGAAGCTCAAGGCTCTGATGGGCTCGATCGAGGGTCGGCCGTCGGGCTTCGATGTCGATGATGAAGCGACCTTGACGTCAAATCCCGCGAGCCGCGATGGCGGCACGTCGCCGACTAGTGAGACGACTGCCGTCGCCGGCGCCTTGTCGATGGATGAGGATCACATAGCGCGGTCGCGGGCATTGGCTGCCTTGGAATTTGGGACTGCGCAGTGAGCAGAGTGCTGTGTCACTTCGGCCAGCGTGCAGCTTTTCCTAACGGCTGTACTTTGCTGCCATCATGCGCGTGTTGAACTGTCAATTCTTGGGATAGAGGGTCATTTGCCTGTCTGGGGGTTAGAAATCTTTCGATATGGTTCTATTGATATTGGCTTCTTAGAGTTGGAATCAGCTTTCTTGAATCAGCATCAGGACGATGTGTTACTGGTTGTGCTCTGATTTCGTCGGGACAAAAAGATCATGAATCGGGCTCGCAAGAGGCAGTCTGTACGAGAAGAGATATTCTTATGTCAATTCCTATCCTCCTGGGCTCCATTATCGCATGCGATGCCTTTACTCCGCCACTTTCACAATCACCTTTCCACGCACCCGACCTGCTCTCGTTGTCAGTACAGATGGAGTTGAGACAGTATCGGGACAGAACCGCTGATTTCCACTCACCAGTATTCAACCGTGCAAATGCCTGCTTGACTTCTTCAAACGCGAATGTGCTATCCGTCACGATCTTTTCCACGGGCAAGTCCTTCGCTGCCTTCTCCAGATGCGACGCTTTCAAGTTGAGGATGACGTTGTCGTACTCTTCCCAGAAGCCGGCTTTACCCATGGCCCAGCGGACCCAGAGGAACGGCGTCCAGTAGTAGGTCATCGGCCCGCCCCTGAAGAGCAGTTGGTCAGTATCGCAAATTTGCAGTGCACCGATTTAGCTTACATGGATGTCCGGGAGGTTTTGTCACCGACGATGGTCACGTATCGCTTGGCAATGCCATGAGTTTCAACGCCGCCGACACAGTCTCTGTGGTAGTTCGCATCAGCGAGGAGCTTTGAATGCTGGCGTCATCGGTTCTGATCTCACAAGATAGCGTCAGGCTTGAATTCTTGTACCGCTGTGCGGACATCTGTCTTCGTGTAATCAACCACTTGATCGCTACCCATGTCTGCCCTCATGTCAGCAGATGATAGCCAGGATCGGATTGGGGCAGGTTTCACCCCGGACAAAATCGGCATTGCGCCCGGAACATGTCGAGAGGACCTTCCAGCCCTCCTTCTTGGCCAGATGGACGCAATACATTCCTGTCGACGAGCTGCCTGCAAGCGCATCAGTCGTGGGTCCTCCTGTCAATGACGAAAGCTATCGCGACAAACCTCCGAGAACAGCGACTTTCTTATCTTGGGAGGATTCTACAGCGTGTCGGATACTTTCGATACAGGTCGCTGCAGTGATCCAGACACAGCCCAGGCCGGCAGCTTGCACGTGTGTGAAATGTGCGGGCTTCTTGACGACAGAGGCGTTCTCAAGATTGATGTAGGCGACTTCTGACAACGTCCCACCTGCTGGTGCTATCGCTGCTAATGTCTGTAATGGAGAGAGACTTCATGAGTTCGACGCGATTCGGTGAGTAGCAAGTCTGACCTACGATTCCAAAGACTTCATCGCCAACAGAGAAGCGTGAGCCAGGCCCAGCAGCAAGGATGGTGCCACTGAAGTCGCAACCGATAGTCTTTTCGCCCGAGTATGAAGAGGTGGGAATGGACCTTTAGAACGTATCAAAACGATGATCTTGTAAGTGGGAGTCAATCGATCAAGCGAACCAAACGCTGAGATTCATGGTCTGAATGTCGACAGGGTTGAGACCAGCAGCATGGATCTTGACGAGAAGGTGATTCGCCTCGACATCGTCTCTTTGGGGCGGTGTTATGGTCGATAGTCGAAGAGAGTCGGGATACCCTAGATCATTAGCTACACTCAACCGAAGTTGTCTATACTGTGCACCTACCTCCCTTGGTGAAAGTCCATGCTCTGACAGCTGATGAAGTCATATCGACTCTTAGCAAGTGAATACCGACAAAATTAGCCCAGTTTGAGACTACTCGATCCAACGCAGATGATCACTTGTGTAGGTTGTGGCTTGGAATGATATTGCATTTTACTACACTGCCATTTCAACATTGACAAGTCTGGATGATGTCAATTGTTGGCATTGACAAATCTCACAGCCAATCAACGCTGACGTTCCGATGGTTCGCAGCTTAATCCCGGGCGGGAATACACTGCAACGAGCCTCAAGTCACTTTACTACATAAGTACAGAGGTGGTACATGTGCAGTGCAAACAAGAGATCAATACGTATGCTACGGGTAATACTGTTGTGCATTAATGATGCAAGATCTTCTGCAACACTGTCGATGTCGAAGTGCCCGAAGATGACTTATTATTGGTGTTGATTGTGGTGTTCGCCGCGGGAAACGGAAGGTTTCCGCGCCGCGGCTCCCTGTGCACGCGCCTTGAACTTTTTTGAATCGATCCCGGCACCACTCCTGCTATCAGATACTGATTGATTGCGTTTCCGCAAACAAGCAAAGATGTCGGGCGCATCGAGTGCATCATCAGGCGAGAATGCCGCCAATGCAAATACCGGTGCAAAGGCTGCGGCCGACACAGCGAAAGCTGCCGCCGATACCGCGCAGGCCGCTGCGAAGAAGCTACCCGAGCAGAATCCGGCCTTGAAAGCAATGGGTTCGTGTTGCACTTGTCAATGATCATGCAGGATCAATGTTCTGACTTGTGTGCAAATTTCAGGCCTTCCGCGATTCCGATTACCCTCCCGAAACTGGACGATCTTCTGGTCCATCACCGGCGGCATCACGGGTGCCATCATGTACGACAAATGGCAGACGAAGCGGATGCGGGAGAAGTGGTGCAACACCGTCGCCCACCTTGCCGATGAGACGCTGAACACGAAGAACATGCCGCGCCGACTCACCATCTACCTGGCCGCGCCGCCAGGCGATGGGTTGCGCAGCGCGCGCGAGCACTTCCACGACTACGTCAAGCCGATTCTGGTCGCGGCCGCGATGGATTGGGATGTGGTAGAAGGCCGTAAGGAGGGCGATGTGCGACATAAGACTGCGGAGAAGATCCGACGGAGACGGAAACGGAACGGTGAAGGTGTGCCTTTGACGGGTGAAGAGGCCGAAAAGGAGGCGGCGTCCGCCGAAGCGGTGCGCGCAAGGAGCGGTGTGGAAGATTTCCCCGGCGTTGCGGGCGATATTGTTATTGGGCGACACACGTGGATTGAATACATTCGGGGCCTGCACGAGGGCTACCTCGGCCCGGCCGACGCTCCTCCGGCCCCCGAGCCTGCACCGACTGTCGACGAGCCTGTCGCTCAGCACAACCCCGGCCACCCTTCGATCGGAGATGCCGCTGTCAAGGCCGCAACAGATATCGTTGCCCCGGGCGCGAACAATGTGTCATCGTTAGAGTCGCTGGTCGGCGACTCGGCACAACATGCAGACGCAACCGAGACCTCCGACAAGACGGCAGAAGACGCATCTCAAAAAGAGGAGAAGCAAGAGGAAAAACCAGCGGAAGAAAAGCCGCAGCGTCGATTCCCCGAATCGTACATCTTGCCCGAAGCATACGCCGCCGCCACCGCTGCCCCCTCACTACCCGAGATCATCGGCCCCAGCGTCGGCGTGCGCTTTCCCCACCTCCTCGGCATCCGCAACACCCCCTTCCGTCTCTATCGATTCTTCACCCGCCGCCATCTCGCCGACGACGTCGGCAAACAGGTCGCCAGCGCCGTCCTAGGCTGGCATCGCCCATACGGCACGCAGTCCGTGGTTGATGCCGACAGCGCCTCTGACGACATCGTCGACGTCCCCGAGCAGAAGCAGGTGCTGGCGTTCGAGGAGAAGGACTGGTGGAAGACGGTGCGGCGCGAGCGCGAGGAGCACGAGGAGGATGTCTGGATCCAGCCGATCGCGTTGGATGAGCGCATCACGTCGCGCATGCGCGCGTTCGAGCTCACGGCGGAGGATCAGGAGCGAGCGAAGCGATTCGCGGCGGGGACGGAGAAGCCCAGGAAGCACGACGACGACGAGCCATGAGACGCCTGATGGTGTTTCACGTCAGCAAACCATTGCGGGCTCGCATGACTCTCGTCTGCTTAGAACGTGCATCATGGCGGGATAATCATGGGTCTGCAAACCAGAATTATTCTACGTGTCAACCCTTGCATAGCCGCTTAGATCTGTTGGAGCAGAGGCCCGTTCCACTCATACTCTTGTACTATAGCATATTCGATCTTGTACAAAGGTTCCTTCCTTGCAACAATAAAGCCGTTGTTTCCGTGTGACAGCAGTCTCCGGAGCTTATCTGTTTACTTGGGTCCACGTACAATCATAGCGGGTGATCATTCGATCCTGCAATATTCTTTTGTCCCTCGCCTTATTCAGCACGAAACTATCCTGAATATTTGAAATGCAGCATATATCACACACCTTAACAATGATGTGATCTCATATTGATCGCCCCGCAATCGATCTCCGCAGGGTTGTGCCCGCGAAGATGTCGAGCGAAGCCTAACGGCCCGCTGAGAATCTCTAGACCGGTTGGCCCGGTTGGGTGGGTAGGTTTTTGGATCGCAAAACCCTAAGGAACGAAGATTCGGAACGATTGTTGCAGCCGCGGGCATTGAACACGAGCCGTCTGCCGATGACGCGTCTGATAAGAGAATCATGCGAGTCGCTTGACTGCGCATGAATCGCCGGCCTGTCGATGGTTGAAAGTATCGGGATTTGGGACCAGGGCAGCCCCGCAGAGATCGTATCAACCAGATCGACGACTGATCGCTAGGATGACGAGCACGCGGAAAGCATCTCGCAGCACTGGCTCGCCGACGTTCGCGAATTGCATGAGTCAATGTGACCGCGCATTGAAGAGATTTGGACGAACAGAAGGTTTGTGGGGGAGAATGTGCACAAGGTTCTGAAGCACACAGGATCCTAATGCAATCCGATAACGACATGAACACAGATGCATGATACCTGAGGTCCTTGTCACCACAACGAGGACGAGCCGCTTCGTCCGCGCGGAGTAGCCACACAGGCTGACGCGGTCAGACTGGGCATCACATGCTGACCGGATATGCTCCGAGTGTCTGATCCGCGCGGCAATGTGGTGGCTCCCGCCAACGGCAGTGTCGCCCGTGGAGACGGGGCGGAGTCGGGTGATTCAGTTATACCGGCCGTGGAGCCCGCGAGGAACTTCCACGGTCGTCTGCGTTGATCGGCACGAAAGCACATGTCCTGGCCAGATGCGGAGATGGAGTGACCCAGCACCCAGGTGCCGCCCCGCAGGGCCCTGCGCGGCGGGTCCCACGATGGCCTTGCGACACCACAGGGGACTCACAGGACGTAAGAAATGGTGGGTTGTCATTGGCTCGCTCGTTTAGGGCACGGACCATTTTGCAATGCGGGCACGCGAGAAAGGCAAGTGCGGCAACAGTCTGCACAGCAGACTCTCGACGGTGCTGTAACTAGGTACTGTACCTTCCTTCCATGCGGCGGCTTCCACCGCACTCGAGCTGCTCTTTCTTCGGCAGGTGCCCATTCGTGCTTCCCTATCTCGCCATCTGGAGAGCGTCTCACAAGGCAGGAGCGAATGCCGATGGTCGCCGTGCCTGTCATCGTCGGTCGTCCCTTCCTCCCGCTGACTTCACAGATCCTTCTAGCAGTCGTACCGCCACCCAATCGGCAATGCTCCACCCCTCGCGCGCTGCCCCGACCAAACTCACCTCGCAAAACTGCTGGCTTGGTCCTGCCGGGCTTGTCTGTCTGAAGTTAATATACATCCCATCCGTCAACGCGTGTCGGCTGGCTCCCTGCACGCGATAAATCGATCTCCGTTGACGTAGGCGGGCTAAGTCGTCACAAACCTACATCCAGGCTGCCACCGTCGTCCCAGGCCGTACTTTATACCATGCCACCGTAATCTCTTCGGTCACCTCGCTCACGTATTGCCCTCCCCACATTCATTGGCCCACTGCTGTTGCAGAGACAACCACCCTCGCCACCAGACTCTCGCCGACTTGCCCCCTTTGCATTCCGACAACTCCGCCGTGGGCGGTCGAGTCGCAATGAGCGATACGGCTGTGATCACCATCGAGCACCCGGCCGATGCGCTGTGGAGCTGTGCCGAAGATCGGCCAGCTCGGAAGAGTCAGCAGCGCCGATATGCCCCCAAGACTCGTACTGGTAATCAATCTTCGCCTGCCCCTCCTGCCGCCGCCCCACACCTGATGTTTGCGGTCTGCTGATGCGATGAACTCCCAGGTTGCCTGACCTGCAAGATCCGACGAGTGAAATGCGACGAGGCCCGACCCTTCTGCAGCCGGTGTACCAGCACCGGCCGGAAGTGTGACGGCTATGTGTCGCTGGGCCAGGCCGGCTCCAAGAGCCCCGAGCCGCTGACCGTCGCCCTGGTCAACGACATCTCCACCGACGCGCGGGAACGCCGGACGTTCGACTTCTTCCGCAACCGGACCGCCCCTTGCGTGTCCGGCTACTTTCAGGACTCCGTCTGGGACCGCATCGTGCTGCAGCTGAGCCACAGTGAGCCGGCGGTGCGGCATGCCGTCAACGCCCTCGGCGCCCTGCACGAGGAGCGCTTCATCCGGGGCAAGGTGCTCGACGGGAGTCTGGAGGCCTCGCTGCTCGAGCAGAACAAGTTCCCGACGCAACAGTATGCCAAGGCCCTGAACGAGATGCAGGCCTTGCTGCAGGATAAGAACGTCGCCCTCGACACCATCTTGCTGTGCTCGTTGCTGTGCATCCACTTCGAATCCTTGCGGGAATGCTTCGTGCCGGCGCTGATGCACTGCGAGAAGGCCATCTCATTACTGCATGCCCAGTACTCCAAATTCGACGCCCGGAAAGTGAACCCGAGTCTCGTGCGGGCGATGATGCGCTTGGATCTGCAAGGAACCATGTATCTGGGCATGCGGGTCCCCGGGCTCACCTTCTACACCGCCGCCACCGACTCGGTCCTGCCGGCCGCCTTCCACGACCTGACGCAAGCGCGGGACATCATCAACTACTGGACGTGTCGCCTCTACCACTTCATGCGAACCGTCGCGGACGTGTACAAATTTCGCGACCCCGGCGACGTCCCCTTGGAGGAATACGCACAGGCGCAAGAACTCGAGCAGACGATGCTGGGGCTGGAGAAGCTGCTCTGGGATTACATGCATAAGCCTATCGTGAAGATGAGCATGCGGGAGCAGCACGGCCTCGGGATGCTGCGGAGTCGCTGCAAGATCAACCGCATCCTCGCCGCCGGCTGCATGTACACGGAGGCATGCATATACGACCGCTTTCTGCCGGAATTCGAGGACATCCTGACGAATTGCCTGTACATCATGGCCAGCGACCAGCCTGACCGACGACTGTTTTTGGTCAGCTTAGATGAAGGACTCGTGCATCCCCTCTTCTTCACCGCGACGCACTGTCGCGACAGCCGCATTCGACACAAGGCGCTCGAGCAGCTCAAGAAGCTGCCCACATATGACGGGATCTGGCACATCGACATCACGATCCGCACGATTGAACTGTGTATCAACTTTGAGGAGTCCCGATGCGAGGTCGAGTCGCCACGGTGCGAGGATATCCCGGAAATCTGGCGCGTACAAAGCGCGTCGATGGACAGCTGGCAGACCGAAGGCTCGACACGGCGCGTCTGGATCCATTTCCGGACACGAATGAATGGCATGGATGGCGAGTGGGAGGATCACACGGAGATGATCGATTGGTGAGTTTTGAAGCTTTCCTGATTGAGATGTATTATTTTGCTGATGCTCACTGCCAGCCTCGATCGCCTGGACCCGATCACGGATCTTCGGCGGATCTGCCACGAAGGCTCCGAAATCAGTAGCCGGATTAAGAATGAGGATTTCGTGACCACCTGGCCGTGAGCTGCCGAGATGCTGGAAGCAATGCTATCTTCTGAACTTCTCAGCACTCAACTCGGTCAATATACGATCATCAGAGAATCTTTTCCCGCATCGTCCTCGCATGGATATCACAGTGCGAACACGTCCGCGACCAATTGGTCCTTTTTGGGAATGGTGTCGCCCTCGCATCACAGGAATGGCGTGCGATGCGTCGAATTGCCGCATGGGTTCTTGGTAAAACCCGGAGTTCTGCGACGAGGATACACCGTGGATGATCAATGACCTTCGAGGTACGATCATCACAAGTGTCGAAGAAACACAAGGACCAAGCTCGACCGAGCAGTGTCGGACAGTAGCGTGCTGTCGAAGCTCGCGTCCTCGGCTTCTGATCCAGGCATCACGATCGCGGTCAGATTGAACGTACAACACGCACTAGTCGGAGCGAAGCAAGCAATCAGGGCTAGAGATAGACTGTAATTCGCGCAAGTTGGCAGCTCGCCAAGGGCGAAACACGCTCTATCATATGACGGAGGCAGATATCCAAGTGTGGACCAAGACCAGAGTCGAGCGGCTTCACGGCCGTGAGGAGTGGCAGGTCGTCTGAGATGTGCGGGAAGACGAAAAGACGGAAGCCTGATACGCAATCGATTTGCGAAGCCAGCCATGTGATGGCCGGCAGTTGAGCCTCGTCTCGAGGGTCCACACACATGTGGTAAATGATCACCATTATGCAGAACACGACTTTATGAATCTGTCGGCAGGAAACTATTCCCTTCCAGTGCCTTACTATAAGCCCTCTGTCATTGGGTCTTCCCATGTGTTTGAGACGCCTGAGGCATGCCATCGCGGGAACCGAGCATGCCAATGGTCGCCTGAATTTAGCGGGGTTTTGGAGCCACGGCAAACTTAATTCGAGGAGCGCACAAGGAGGCTCGACGAGGCAAAGCATACACGGGCTGAGGCTGATGGAAAGGCCTTGATAGCGACTGGAGAACTTCATAATATGTACTCGCTGGTGGAATGATTGTAGCGGCCGGCATGCCCACAGCCATTGGCTTGTATATTTTTCCTGTCAATGGGTGCGGCCAGGGAGCAGCGGGCCAGCTCGACTACCTCGGGATACACTGAACAGCTTACTCCGCGCGCGCTGTGATTGGCCGAGACACTCCGCTTTCGGCGGAAATTATGGGGCTGCCGTAGTGCGCGAAGGGTTCAGGCTGGCCCATGGGCGGATCGAGGTTCTAAACATCATCGACTTTCGACACACTCCACACACACACCCGTCAGGCCCTGCTCGGGAAACTCTCCACTCCATCTCTGATTGTGCTTCTTCCATCTCGCGGTCGACTCCAATCGCTCCTGCGGCGACCACTCTTTTCATTTGCATCAGCGGGGGAGTTCTTTTCTCAACGTCCAGTCCTCACAACACGTCCGCCGCCATGTTCTCCGCCGGCCTGAAGGCCTTCGCTGGCCGCGGCGCTGCCTCCCGCGTCGCCGCCCGCAACTTCTCCTGCACCGCCCGCAACAACAAGATCATCACCAGCGCGCCGCTGCGTGCCAAGGAGGCCTCGGGCGCCATCTCGAGCAAATACCCGGTCGTCGACCACGAGTACGATGCCCTGGTCATCGGGGCCGGCGGTGCCGGTCTCCGTGCCGCCTTCGGTCTCGCCGAGGCCGGCTTCAACACCGCCTGTATCTCGAAGCTCTTCCCGACCCGGTCACACACCGTCGCCGCCCAGGGCGGCATCAACGCCGCGCTCGGCAACATGCACAAGGATGACTGGCGGTGGCACATGTACGACACCGTCAAGGGCTCGGATTGGCTCGGCGACCAGGACGCGATCCACTACATGACCCGCGAGGCCCCGGCCTCCGTGTACGAGCTCGAGAACTACGGCTGCCCCTTCTCGCGTACCGACGACGGCAAGATCTACCAGCGTGCCTTCGGTGGTCAGTCGCGGGAGTTCGGCCAGGGTGGCCAGGCCTACCGATGCTGCGCCGCCGCCGACCGTACCGGCCACGCCCTGCTGCACACCCTCTACGGCCAGTCGCTGCGACACAACACCAACTACTTCATCGAGTTCTTCGCGGTCGACCTGATCATGGAGGATGGTGCCTGCAAGGGTGTCCTTGCCTACAACCAGGAGGACGGTACGCTCCACCGCTTCCTTGCCCACAACACCGTCCTGGCTACTGGTGGTTACGGCCGTGCTTACTTCTCTTGCACGTCTGCCCACACTTGCACTGGTGACGGTATGGCCATGGTTGCCCGTGCCGGTCTCCCCAACCAGGATCTGGAGTTCGTTCAGTTCCACCCGACGGGTATCTACGGTGCCGGTTGCCTGATCACCGAGGGTTCGCGTGGTGAGGGTGGTTACCTGCTGAACAGCGAGGGTGAGCGGTTCATGGAGCGTTACGCCCCGACTGCCAAGGATCTGGCCTCGCGTGACGTCGTCAGCCGTTCCATGACCATGGAGATCCGCGAAGGCCGCGGTGTCGGCCCGGAGAAGGACCATATCTACCTGCAGCTCTCGCACTTGCCGCCGGAGATCCTCCACGAGCGTCTGCCCGGTATCTCCGAGACGGCGTCCATCTTCGCCGGTGTCGATGTCACCAAGCAGCCCATCCCCGTCCTGCCCACCGTGCACTACAACATGGGTGGTATCCCGACCAAGTACACCGGTGAGGTGCTCACCGTCGACGAGAAGGGCCAGGACAAGGTCGTGCCCGGTCTCTTCGCCTGCGGTGAGGCCGCCTGTGTGTCCGTCCACGGCGCCAACCGTCTCGGTGCCAACTCGCTGCTCGACCTGATCGTCTTCGGCCGTGCCGTCAGCCACACCATCCGCGACAACTTCTCGCCCAACCAGCCCCACAAGGCCGGCCAGAGCGACGCCGGCGCCGAGGCCATCTCCGTCATCGACCAGATCCGCACCGCCGACGGCCCCAAGTCCACCAACGAGATCCGCAGCGCCATGCAGAAGGTCATGCAGACTGACGTCTCTGTCTTCCGTACCCAGGAGTCGCTCGACGAGGGTGTCAAGAAGTAAGTTCTCGATCCATCTCGGGCATCATGGTCAATACTAACATGCCTACTTCACAGGATCAACGAGGTCGACCAGCAGTACAGCCAGGTTGGCATCAAGGACCGCAGCATGATTTGGAACAGCGATCTCGTCGAGACGCTCGAGCTGCGCAACCTGTTGACCTGCGCCGTGCAGACGGCCGAGGCCGCCGCCAACCGCAAGGAGTCGCGCGGTGCCCACGCCCGCGAGGACTACCCCGACCGCGACGACACCAACTGGATGAAGCACACCCTGACCTGGCAGAAGACCCCGCACACCCCCGTCGAGATCGGCTACCGGGCCGTCACGGGCACCACCCTCGACGAGGCCGAGTGCAAGGCCGTGCCGCCGTTCAAGCGACAGTACTAGACGCCTCCTTTTCCGAGGCTTCTCTTGTGCAACAGTACCAGGCAGGTGATAGACAAGTTGCCCGTGTCACGCGAGGGCGCGGGCAATGTGTGCATAAATACATCGCATCAGGTGGAGGATGAAGCTATCCGGCTCTCGGTGGTTACTATCGGAGGATGATGCTGGTTGAATTTTCAGGCGAGGCGCGCGGATGCAAAATTCTTCCAAGATTTTTTTTTGTTTGTAACTGTATATGTGTGTATGTGAGAACACTTGTGAAATGTTGGTTCGTTGAAATTTCCTTTGTCTTCCCTCTACTTGCGAGATCATCCTGACCACAACGAGGCTGCGTCCATTGGCCTCCAACTATATGCATCTGATCTACTGTGTGCTGACCACTAAAGCAGTGCACATGCACTCCACAAATAAGCACCAATCTTTGTGGTTCACTCGCAATGCGCTCGTCCTACTCTGCAACCCGCATTTTCCTGGCCCGTCACCCCTGTCGTTATCTCGTCAGCTTCATCCCAATGGATCGGAGTGGGGCAGCATGCCACAAGGCTGGCATCCGGTGAATCGCGTTGCTGCATCATGCATGGTTAAGTAGTCCGGTTGGGCGGCTACCTATTATCAACAACCTTTCATTTGAGGCGCATAGCCGGGTTACAAGCAAGTCTTGGTTAGTAACTCTGCTGAAGGGAATGACGGCAACGGCGACGACGAAGACGAGGCCACGATGCCCGACATTCACGACAGCAAAAGCGTCCTGAGCAAGTACGTATTTGGATCTCATTCCTCTCAGATGTATGGAGTTGCGGGCTGACGATCGTTGATAGCTTGCGACAGACCGGCGCATATTCAGACCTGACCATTGTCTGCGGCCCGATCGAGCTACCTGTGCATCGGAACATCGTCTGTACTCAGTCGGAGTACTTTGCGACTACGTGTACAGAGCCTTGGACGGTGAGTGGTTCATGTCATTCTCATATCCTCAGATTGAATTAGCTTGACCACCACAAGCACAGGCATTTGAGACCGGCGTTAAGGTTTTCCACCTCCACGCGGTTGAAGACGACGAGGATGGACTGATATTTGGTGACAACCCGCACGCGATCCGACTGATGGTGGACTATCTCTACCACCACGATTACGACGTCAGACACAAGCCGACATGGCGAGCATACCTGAAGCAGAGTCATGATCCCGCTCTGGAGAGCACGGTCATTCCAGACGCTCAGCTATCGGCGTCTATCTCGCCTCCGCCGATGGAGCCCCTCGTATTACGGAGTCGGAAAGAACAGTGGAGAGAGCAAGAAAGGTTAAAGGCCGCCGCGGCAGAAGCAGAGATGCAGGCACTCCGTGAGGGGAGAGAGGGTGCATTGTGCATGCACGCAGAGCTTTATACCCTCGGCCACAAGTATCGGATTCCGGCTCTGCAGGATCTCGCCGTACGCAAGATTAAATCGGAAGCAGGCGTTTTCTGGCGCACTGAATCATTCATCGACGCAATCAATATTGCGTTCCGCACCACGCACGAGAATGACAAGACGCTGAGGCAGGCCATCAAGGACCTGATTTTGGAGAAGCACGCCATCTTGGTCGATAATGAAAGCTTTATCAAAACCGTGGAATCGATTGACGGTCTCCTTTACGACCTCTTCAAGGAATCCTGCAGCCGCCAATTATAGGGTCAACCACAAGGATTCCTATCTCGAGACCGGCCTTCGTCTGATCTTCATGTGCTACTTCACTGCATCCTAGAGTTTAGGTATGAAGCGCGACAGTGTAGTTTAGTGTTCTCTTATGTTACTATGTCTGTTCCTGGTCCACCAGATTTCGCCCAACACATCGTATTTTCTCCTTCAAGCCGTCACTGGCGTGGCATCCGCACGATGCAATCTCACCCGCGCGTCATCCCCCGGCCACATCGTCAATCCGAGCCCTTTCCGCATGCGCTTCATCTCCTGTAAGTCCGCGGGGACGATCTGATCAAACTCGCGTAGAATCCTCACCAGCAAGTACGCCGCCTCCGTGAGCGCGAACTGCTGGCCGAGACAAATCCGTGGGCCTCCTGAGAATGGCAAGAACTGCCACGCGGGGATCGTCCGCTCGGCCCAGCGTCCCGGACGGAACTCGAGGGCGTCCTCGCCCCAGAGGTCGGTCCGGCGGTGCGTCACGTAGACGCTGAAGGCGACGAGCTGGCCCTTGGCGACGACGATGGGGCTCTTGCCGTCGGGCCCGCCGCCGATGGGAAGGGTGGTGTCACGTACGGCGACGCGGTTGTTGAAGGGCACCGTCGGGTGTAGGCGGAGGACCTCGGAAAGGAAGTGTTGCAGCGGTCGGCAGGCTTTGAGGCCCGGGAAGGTGATGGGTTTATTGGCGGGGAATGCGGCGAGGGTGATGGCGCGAAGGTCGGCGAAAATGTCAGGGTGGAGGGAAAGACGGACGAAGCACCTGAGAAGAGATTCAAGTGTTAGTAAGATGTTGATATGTATCAACAGTCGGGCAGGATGCTTACCATCCTAACAGCGCCGACGTCGTGTCTCGGCCAGCGAATAAGATCGCCGCGGTCTGGTTCCGCAGCTCCTCATGATTCTGGGTTTGTTCAGCCAGTGCTGCCAGCAAGTTGTACTTCTTCGTCGCGTTCTTCTCGATGGCGGCCGGGTCCGTGGTTCGCTCGACGAAGTGCTCCATGAAGTCCCGAATCCGGCGGATGGCGGCGCGGAATTCCCAGCCGTCCGCGAGCCAGTAGAAGCCCTGATTGCGAATGCGACTGAGCATGTATTCGCTCGCAAGGGTAAAGTCTTGGCCGAATTGCTGCGAGGCTGCCCGGTCGCTCACGTTGCGGGTCGCGGGAGCATCGGCCGTCGAACTGTTCTTTGAAGCAGCCGCGGCGAGCGCATGGCGTTGCGCGTGAACCGATTCGCCGAAGAGAAAGTCTGTGGCGGTGTCGAGGGTGAAGTTAAGCAGGAGGGGGAACATGGCGGCAGTTCCGGTCCATCCTTTCTCGTCGACGGGACCGATGGCTCGGATGAGTTCTTTAGAAGCGATCTCGGTGATTTCGAGGTCGTTGATCTGCTCGCGATTGAATTGGGGTCGGAAGAGAGCACGAGAGTGTTCCCAGGCGCTGGAAACCCATATCTGTTAGCAAAAGCAATATCTCCTGCTCGACACAAGGCTCGACATACCTGCCATCCGCAGAGAAGATGGATTCGCCCAAGACAGGATAGAATTGTGCGATTCGACGTTTACCAATTTCAAAGTCCTACAACCGCGATCAGAATCCGCCTTTGCCTCGCCAGACGATCATGTTTTGAGGCTGTCCTCATCAGAACTCACCTTGAATTGCGTCGCCAGAATCGCCTGCAAGTTCGCCGGATCCGACGTCTGCACCGACACCGAGCCATCCAGCTGGACGGCAGTGTTGGTGCCGAGCCCTGGCACCTCTACCGCCGGCCGGCTGGGCAGCAGGATGTCGTCAAGGATATCTTCGCCCGTCTGCTTCGACCGGATCATGCGCGCGACGAGCTTCCATGACCGCAGCAGGGCGAGCGGGAAGAAGGCCGGTGAGACGCTGGTCGCTGGCTTACAACCGTGGGCGCGGGCGAAGATTCGGAGCCGACGGGCTGTGAGGTAGGCGGTGATGCGGTTGTAGATCAGCCATGCTGCGAGAACCCAGAGCAGCGTGGTCGTGGTCGAGGTCGAGGTCGGCAGGGCGAGAGCGAGGAGGGCCATGACCGTGAAACGCGTTCGAGGTGATGCAGAGGTGGTCACACTCAAGTTGGTTTTCGAGCTTGTTGTCTTCCCGTGTCTTGACCTGTGCTTTCACGCAACCCTACTTGTAGATGGAGGACATTCGTGCTGCTTTATATCAGAACCACAGGCGGTCAGGCACTGTTGGATGCGGGCCTGGATATGTGTGGTACAGCCGGGACGGCACAATGAGGCTTCACGGCTCGCAAACAACGCTCAGAGGACGATCGAGGACTGTGAATACCTGCAGCCTCAGTGACGAGCAATTCCCACGCAAAACACACGCATCATCCTCCATCATGCCATCGCCAACATCTCGCATAACCGCGAGAAGCATGATGGCTGTCAGCCTGGTGTCTGATTGGCCAAACCAGCCTCGACGCTGCAGGACTTCGCGAATGCGTCCCAAAGCGGTTGGCATCGTCGGCGGACTCGCGAGGACCCGCGAGGTGGAAGGACAGCAGGGTCGGTCGGGCCTTGGATTTGGCCGACCTGCCTGGTCTCGATGTCACTCCGACATATAATACACATGCCGACCCTCACCAACGCCGGTGAGAAGGTGTTCTCGGCGCGAAGTGGTGATGTCAACGATAGGTTTTTCTTCAAGCCTGACCGCTAGGCTGGCCGGCCACGTTGCTCGCACGAGCGCGAGAGTCATGACAGAGGAAATATAGCAGGAGTCCAGCTCCGATCCGTACGGACGCGAACTGACTCGAGGCCCTCTCCACGACGCTCTCCTTTCTTTGATCCAAAGGCAACTTCCAGATTGAATCACAACACCACATGCACACGTGATCATCAGCCTTCTGGAGATGCTCGATCTCGCGGTGGTACGACGAACGAGATGCGAGCCGGCGCGTGGAAACTGTCAGGGCTGGCGACTCTCCGCCCGCGACGAACGAACCCTGCGTTCGCGCGCGCGTTCGCGTGCCTGGCCGACGCCCCGCCTTTCGCCCAATGCCTCCTTCCACCCCGCCGTCGCTCGCGGGCCCAGGCCAATGACGCCCATATTGACCGCGGTTGACCAGGTGCACCCATTCGAGCATGTGGTGCGCCGGTAGATATAAAGGAGGTAAGGCCGCGATCGACGCGATCGTTCTAGAGCGTAAGGTTCGATCGTTTCGATTCTCTTCGGCCATATATATCTCTTTCAAACAACCACTCGCGTCAGCAGCCGCACTCACCACCAGCCTTCGATCAAAGACAGAGCCCTCGTAACCGCTCACCACAATGGCTGCCCCAACCCCCGTCCCCGCCAGCGTGACGCTGCACAACCTCACCGGCGCCTGGCAGATGGACAAGACGCGCTCGACGGGCCTCGAGCCGGCGATGCAGGTGCAGGGCATGTCGTGGTTCCTGCGCAAGGCGATCGGCGTCGCGGTCGTGACGCTGAACGTCGCGCACGCGGACCCGGACCTCTCGGCGGAGTCCAAGGGCACGGGCGTGCCGATGACGGTGACGGAGGAGATGACGCTCGACTGGACGACGCGCGACAAGAAGCTGCCCATCTTCGGCGCCGTGCGGAGCCGCTGCAAGCGGGACACCTACCCGGTCGCGGCCGGCGCCGCGGTCGCGACCGTGGCCGCGTGCGATCTGGACGACGGCGACTGCGCCGAGGACGCCGACGACCTGGCCTGGCTCGGCGAGGGCTGGCTGCCGGACGACGGCGGCGACGCGGCGGCGCGCACCCTGATCGAGGTGCAGACCCGCGGCACCGACGCCCCCTGGGTCTCGCATCAGACGTGGGGCTTCCAGCTGGTCGAGGGCCAGCGCGCGCACGTGCGCAAGATTCTGGTCTGGAAGGGCAAGGAGAAGGCGCGCGCCTTCACGCTGTACGAGTACAAGGGGCAGGTGGAGTAGAGGGGAGGGGAGGATGGGTGCCGGGGATTAAGAGGAGGTCAGGGAAGAGCATGCTGGCGTATCCGATCGGAATGGAGGGGGCAACTGCAGGCGTCAGGCATAAGGTTTTATACACTCTGGGCTTGCGTCTGGCCGATGCTCATGGACGAGAGTAAAGGCAGAACTAAGACGAGTTTCCATATCATTGAGCGGAGAGCTCCAGGGAAAGACAACCCGCCCGTGTCTGCGTCGTGTGCAGCGACTCTTCACGCACCTCCTGTTGGCCAACAAGCGTCTAAACATGGTCATGAAATTTGCTGCTTATGATATCGACTAGTTCTCCTGACTCCGTGGTCCCCATCCTTCGCGTCCTTATGCTCCATTGTGCCCCATTCCAAACACCCACGTTCACTTGTCATTGCATCGTAGCTTGGATTTCCCATCAAGCGGTAATCAGAGTCTGCATCGCGAATTCGGCCTCCATCTGCTCAATCGGTGGTAGCAAGTTCTTGCTTCTCAAGATCGTGGCCACGGCGACTTCCAGCTCCACCTCCTCAAACACGGCGCCAAAACTGGAACACCGAAGTCAGTCAACGTTCAACGGATCAGGCGAGGATGCAGGCTCACCCATAACATCGGACCTTGTTTCCAAGCTCGGCCGCAAGCCACTTGAAGTCGGCCACGCTGAACTCGCTGGCGTAGTCGTGTTGGAAGATGTAGCTCCAGGCCATGACCGGCGTTATCTCGCCTTCACGATCCATCGGGAGCTTGGCGGACAGATTCAGCAACGTGACGAGCGCTTCGTTGCTCACGTTGGGCATCTGGAAGGGGTACTCTTCCCCAGGAGCGCTCATGATATGGTGCAGCGGGACACAGCTGCCCATCAATGCATGGCCCGACATGTGCACGTGCTCACTGTCATCAGGGTTCTCCATCGGGTGATGATGCACCTGACCCTCGGGGTTGTACGAGCGCACTTCGAGGTACTGCAGATGCTTCATGCAAGTTCGTTCGAGTCTGTCGTGAGAAGGCGATGGTCAGCACATCCATTCCTCATGACAAGCAGTGAGAACTTCGTGTAACCCTCCTGGATGCCGACCTACCGCGGCTACTCGCTCACCACCACAGCGGGGCACAGAAGCGGAAGCGGCGGTAGCCTCGCAAGGGTGGCAGGGAGCAGAGCAAGGACGGGGACACGCGGAGCGGAGGAGAAGCAGAGTCGGACCCGTCTGCTCACCCGCCCTGCGGCGGAGGTGAGGGATAAGGTGGGCGCCAGTGCGAACGAGGAGGAGCTTGACCACTGGCTGTGGGCTGGGTGGATGCATACTCGAGCACAAAATCAATGCCCAGCTGATCATAGTCGATCTCTTTCTTAGGCATAGTCAGCATCTGGCGAGGTGGCGGCGACTGCAACATCTGCGATCCATGCGAATGCTGCGACGATGGCGAGATGGTCGTGTCGGGGGTCAGGGCAGTGCCGTCGGAGCCAGTCGCATAGCTTCCTGGATCGCTGCCGCTGACGCTGCGCCCAGCAGTGTTTGGTGATGCCGTCGAAGCAGCAACGAGGTGGTCATAGTTGATCCCGTGCTGTGCCAGCAGATCTCGCAGTCGACGGTTCTCGTTGATGACAGCATCCTTTTCTTGAACCGTCTGGATAATGACGTCCTTGAAGCGCAGGACTTCCTCCTCGAGCGCTTTGATGTAATTCTCCTTGCGCTCGCGGTGACTCCTGTGAGGTAACATGGTCAACTAATGCGGGTGAGCGAGTGGTTCGAAAAAGAGTGCTCACCTTTGCGCCGCACGATTCATCTGCTGTCGCTTGCTGGCAGCAGGCTTGCTATCAGGCTTTGGACCACGCCGTTTAGCTGGCTGGCCATCTACGACATTGTCAGTATGCTGTCAGGTCCAAAAGCGATGACTACACAAACCTTTTGTGAGTCCGCTCCTAGCAGCCGGGAAAGAGCTCAGAAGTTGTGTCGCGTTGGGTGCAGTGGACGGGCCGGGTTGCTGCATGCCCTCATCGCTCAGAGGCCCTGAGGGATATCTGTATCCCGGCAGTCCTTGAGGCGAGGTCTGACCGGCCATGTTCGAGGCGTCCAGGGTCGAGCGTGGAGGTAAGTGGCGTCTGAGAAAGTTGTTCATGGTCAATACTGTTCATCGATGGACTCGATGCCACCGCTGGTGTTGGGTCCGTAACGAAGGCTTCGCTGACGACAACCTCTACCAAGCGAAGCAGCTCATGCTGGAGATTAAAGGACATTGGCGGGGTCGGTCTCGTGTCATGCTGTGACGTGTGGATGAGGACAGATGGGCGGATTCCTCGCGGATGGCGACGAAGAGGCTACAATCCTGAGCGCTTTCGAGGATTGGAAGCAAATCCACTCACCTGGAGCCGTGATCTGATAGGCGCCTGGTCTTGCACTTGCTAGCTGCCGTCGTGACACAGGTCCTGGTGAGAAGCGGGTGAGAGGTCGTGCGGGAGTACAGAAGAGCTTCAACCGAGAGGGAGCCGCAGAGGGAGGCTCATGCAAGGTGGGTGAAGCGAGGCGAGTGGACCTGTGTGCGTGGCAGTCAATGCTCGCACACGTCGCTGCTATTGCCCTTCTGCCGGTGCCGCTGCAGCTCGCCAGGGCGGTTGCCGATGGCAGCGCGTACTGTACAAGGCTGTGCGTGGCCCCCAGTCAAACAGACAAAGCTTTGACTGCAGGCAGGTCGAATGGAGATGGACGGATGGATGTCGAATTACCCCGCCATTGCAGCCGCATGAATCGTTCACGAGCATGCAGGCATAGAGGTGATTTTACAACAAGAAAGACTGACGCTGGCCCATACCAGCCTGGACGTTCTCAAGATAAAGTGGATGAAGGAACAGCCTAGTCGCATGATCATCACGACGTGGGCGACGGTGTGGGACAAGCTCCCACCCATTGAATCCTATGTTTCGCTCCACCGTAGTGCGTAGCTAAGATCCTGTGCATCCCGTGCCAGGGCAATATATAGACACCACCGGTGTCACCGGATGATGATTGGGGATCGGTTGGGCCGACGAAGTTCACGAGCAATAAGTGCCGCTTCGCGCGCACTTGAATTGAGTCTAGACCTGGAGAGACCATTTGCCAACGGACCGATGTGTGCAAGAGCCCAGACGTAAGCTCAGATGGCTTTAGGACTACTGTACTTGCCCACCTTCATTTTTAGGAGGCAGGGAATATTTGATGCCTGCGATATGTAAATACAGTATATAGGCAATAATATCAAGATTGATAAGAGCTCGCCATTGGCATGCTGGAAGTGGTGAAGAGCCGGTGATAGGCTCCAGCGGGGAGAGCCGTGCCAGGCAGGGCGGGGGTCATCAAGGGCGCCTCATACCTGCTCTCAGTGATTGGAAGGTCTGTACGTCCATACGCTCCATAGAATGTGCGGACAACTCCGAATCCGTCATGTGCTGCATATGACGGGCAGCTACAGGTAGTGCCTAGCGTGAGGAGGGATCGAGTGGGTTGCCGTTGAGCGACACCTTATTCCTTCGTGTGCTATTGCGACATGCCTGCTGCACCCGCGGCTGCATGCAGCCTCTCTGGGTCTGCGGCTGAGCATCCCCTGCAAGGTTGCGCATCGTAGCGAGAAAAAATCAGGTCGGTGGGCCAAGATGGCAACTCATCTGTATGGGCGAATCGGACCATATTAATGCGCACCCAGATCGACTCATCACATTTTATCGTTGAATAAGCACTCAATATCTACTGACTGGTCATGTAATCAGTCACAGCATCAGGTCAACAGGATGCGCGGAGACCACAAACTTGTTACGTGTGAGGAGTTCCTATCGCTTTCCATGAAGGCGTATTAAGTGCTGTCGAGACTTCGAGGTCTATAATGAATCAAGTCTTATAAGAACTACCTTATCCAGATATATCGCGGAAACATTTGGCGACTTGCCAGTAAGTGCAGTGACTAGGGTTAGGGTTACTCCTGAACGTGTCTGGGTGAAACGCCGCAATATGCAGCGACTGCTTCGAAGGACGCATCGACAATAAAAAGACGGAACTTTGTTCAATGCTGAGCGTGAAATCATCTTTGAAAATTGTGTGCGTAAGTCACGTTCCTGTAAACCTTTGGAGCGATCGTGGAACTTCGGTATCATGGACAGCTTCATTACTTACCACAGGCAGGATTCAAGGACATATAAAGTGTGATCAGACATGCCATATTGACCAAGGACAATAGATCTATTCGGTAGACATGAAGGCTACGATGGAATTCCAGCTACACAGCCGTCTTATGGAATTGACGCAACCTTTGGCATTGCCGATACAAATCGTGTGAGTACAATTGTATCGACTTGTGGACGTCGTGAGCTTTCGCTAGTCAACAAACGAGGACTCATACGCAGCGACACAGAACGGAAGACCGAGACGCGCAGCACCACATAAGCACGTCTCCAGCAGATGTCGCAATGAAGAGTTCGGCGTCGTCGCCCTCCATGCACAGAGCGCTCTCGGCAGCTAATTATAGAGAGATTTCCACGCGGGCGCATGTTGTGGACATTGCATGGCGTTCGACCGCGCGAGTACTAGTACTACTAAGCATTGGGAGCAATATAGGTAGTCATCAATAGCAGTTCGTGGATCGCTGACGACGCTGCAACATTTCTGAAGTGAGTAGAGGGAAGATCATTCAGATCTGATGATGGAATGTATTGGTGGATGATGATTTGAAGAGCTGATGTTGTGTGTATTAAATGGTTGGACTCAAGACCTGCAGCAACTGACAACTGCATGGCCGGTCCCTGCGAACCGCTCTCCTCATTACCTTGCATCCGCCGCACGCGCTGG